>SJYC01076594.1:0-14078 GCA_006408675.1 Madoqua kirkii
AAGTGTCTTTTAATTTCATGGCTGCAGTCACCATCTGCAGTGATTTTGGAGCCCCCCAAAAATAAAGTCTGACACTGTTTCCACTATTTCCCCATCTATTTGTCATGAAGTGATGGGACCAGATCCCATGATCTTCATTTTCTGAATGTTGAGCTTTAAGCCAACTTTTTCACTTTCCTCTTTCACTTTCATCAAGAGGCTTTTTAGTTCCTCTTCACTTTCTGCCATAAGGGTGGTGTCATCTGAGGTTATTGCTATTTCTCCCAGCAATCTTGATTCCAGCTTGTGTTTCTTCCAGTCCAGCGTTTCTCATGATGTACTATACATATATATATGTAATGTAAAAACACAGAAAAGTAAACACAGAACAACTTGTATACTGACACTGATCTCTTTTGCTACTGCAGAACTGATTTGGATGAAAATGAATGATGAATTCAGAGATCCCAAATTTTTTAGAGGTACCAGGAGTAAATTTCACTCCACATTGATTTTTCTCAACCAGTGTAGATAATCCAACTACTGCACTTCAAGATATAAAATTATTTCAGGTATGTTTTAAGTCTATTTCCCTTTTGCTTTCTATTAGAGTGGGATAGAAGTATAAATAAACATTTGTGGCATTAAAAGAAATGAGGGAAGGAACTTTATCATTCAGGCATAAGGGTCTCTCCAGTGCCCATAGCTTTCACCTAAGGGGTCCAATGACAAGCAGCTCTGGCTCTGCAGTACAAATCTTGGGCACAGCAGTCTTTTCCAATGCTGGAGCATCAGCACCTTATGTCCAGACTGCCTACATGCATCTTATAGCTACTACTCTCCAAAGTCTGGTCATCCTAACCTGCTGGGGTCCAGCCCCAGTAGATGCAGGGTAATTCAAAGGTGGGGACGGAGTAGGCATCCTATAAAAAAAACTATTTAATTACAGATATATAGAGAGATTAGAAACAGATAGTGTAGTAGGAAAATTAGTGGAAAAAAAGAGGCTGAATAACTGGTTTACATGGAATACCAATCACCACCTACATAGGCCAAAGGCGTCTTTCCATTCTCCCAAAGGATAGGAGGCACTGAGGCCTCCCCGGTCCAATCTCAGAAGCCCAGGCAGAATTAACAGGCTTGGTGAGTACCCACATTTCAGATGGGAATTCAGCCAGGAAAGCAGGGAGCAAGAAAGAAACGACAAGGGGAAATCAGTCTTTCCAGAAACTGATCTGATTTCTTTATTTTTCAGGTTTGTTTTTATACCTTTTGTTACACATAGGGATGAATACAGAGTCATGTGGGGGTCAGTAGACCTTACCCTTGTCACAATCAGGTGCTTCATATAAAATTATACAAAGGTCTTATGGGTTTTTACATCATCTTCTGGCCATGAGGTCTGCTGACATTTTATGGCCCTTTCTGATACCAGTTAACCATAAAACTTATTTTTCCAGGGGTGATTTTTTCTTAAGTCTGGCACCACCCTCCAAATAAAGTTGCATTCCTATAGGGTGAGGGTGTAGTGAGTTACAACTAGGAAAGGAATTTACTTAACCTAAGGTTTAACATTATTAATCTTGAAGGTTAATACTTATTTCTCCTATATGCTAGTTATATTCATTATAAGGGCAGGGAATATGGAGATTCAGCAGCAAACATCAGCCCAACAAGTGAAATCCTTCACCAATGTTTCCCTTGGGGGGGAGGTGAAGTCGCTCAGTCGTGTCCAACTCTTTGTGACCCCGTGGACTGTAACCTACTAGGCTTCTCTGTCCATGGGATTCTCCAGGCAAGAACACTAGAGTGGATTGCCATTTCCTTCTCCAGGAGATCTTCCCAACCCAGGGATTGAACCTGGGTCTCCTGCATTGGAGGCAGACGCTTTAACCTCTGAGCCACCAGGGAAGCCCAATGTTTCCCTTAAGATCTATTTAGTCTTAAGATAGTGATAAAGTTACATTTTTGCATAGCAAGGACACAGTGATTTATAACAAAGTACAGTGGTCTACAGCAAAAGAGAAAATTCATTAATTCAAAAAATATAGTACTGCTAACATCAAAAATTACTATATTTCCTTTTCTATATTCCAAATACATTGATTAATATATTCCCAGGTGCCTAAGGATATGGAGGCCTTGCGGCAATCATTGACTCATCAATGAGAAAAGCCCTATGCTAATACTCCAAACTCTCTGTGCTGCTTATGGCTGAGAGGTTGTCACACAAGCTAGTCTGTCAGCAGAGAGGTTTGACCTGAGACACCCTTGTCACACCCAGGGCAGGGAATTAGCAGTAATTATTGGCACGACAAATGAAAAAACCCTTTACCAATATAATTCCTAACCAACCCACTATACTAATAATTCCTAACTTCCCAAAAGAATTTGCCTTTAGTAAGTCTAAAACAGCTCATTGCCTCTCACAGTTGGGGGGTTGTAAACAATCACATGTGGCCAGATGAACCTATACAGGCAGGCTAGATAAACTTCAGAGTTCCTAAGTTGAAACACTCTTGTCATGCCCAGGAATTTTTATTAACTGGAGTTGCAAGTTAACTCCTTCTCCGAGAGAAATGGTTATGGGGGAGATTTCCCCGTAAAGTACTTTGGTTTGGGGGTTAGATGCTCGGGAACAGGGGGTTTCCTGAGGCTTGATCACACCTTTGCGTATGCCAAGCTTCCTTCCTCATGATCTTCGCCGTGGGTGGAGTCCCTCACGCTGGCCCCCGGCACTCACTTGGGTGCCATGAGGTGCTGTGGGGGACAGACTAAACTCTCAGTGTTCTTATCACATTGAGGTATCACCCCTCCCTCAGAGCCAGCCACTCTCTCTCCTAGTTCTCCAGTTACCCCATTCTATCCTCTCTACATCACAACTCTCATATTAAAATTCCACTTAGAGCTTTCTCTCATTCTAAACTGAAACATAAATCTATTCTCTCGTTCCCAGGGTGCTTTCCATATGACATGCTAAACTTGATCCATTTTTCTCTTCATAACATTCCCTGCAATATATGTATCTTCAAAGCTACATTACATTAAATATGTTAAATTATATAATGTCAAGTATGTTATATATATTAAATTATACATGTCTGACAGATTCCATAGTCTGTTTTTTAAATAAAGTTCTAAGTTTTAATTTTCCAAAATCATATAGAAAAAAAAAAAGGATTTGTGTTAAATTTTCAAACTTTTGGTTTGGAGGGAAGAATGGAGGGAAGAAAGAAATCGTGATGTTACAGGAAGGGACGTTAACAGATATATGATTGTTGTGGAGAACGTTAAATATTTTATAAAAACTGATACTTCCAAATCTCTAAAGATGAAGCTGACCTATATTGCATGTTGTGTGTAATACTTAAAAATGTTTTAATTTTATAGACAAGACAATCACTAAAGTTTTTACTTCAGTTTGGGCGAATATGTGAAACACTTGTAACCATTCTATATTCACTCCCTGTGACGGCTGTGCTGATTGATCACGGCAGTTTGTAGGGCTGCATCCTAAGGAATTCACAAAATATCTCAGCATAAGGCCCTAAACATCCACCATTAGCAGACTCGAGTTAGTAATTGGCCCTGCTGGATCTCTATGCTTGTCTTGATTTTAGTTCATGTTTCATACACTGGCATCATATCACATGGATTAAATAAAATGCTGTAATAAATATATAACAGTATTATATAATGTAATAAATATACTTAGAAATGTGTATTGGTAGAATATAATAGATGTTTCCTTTTTAGGTTAACAGTCCAGGGTATTTATTTCTAGCTGACAAGAGCTGTGTTAATATTGATATTCAATGACCTAGGCTCCTCACATCTGTGGCTCCCCTCTAATTGTTATTGCCTCACTGTTATCTTCAGCCAGCGAGCAAAAGAGGACAGAGAACGTAAAGGAGGCAAATATTCGCCTTGAAAGCTTTGTTTCAGAGCTTACTCGTATCACTTCCTCTCCCATTTCACTGATGAGATCTAGTCACAGGGACTCACTTAACTACTGACACAAGAAAACTTATAAAGTGTATTTTAGCCACAATCCTACTAGTAGAGAAGTAAAGGATGGCTCGGGCTGCAGGACTAGTAATTTCTTCAACAGGCATCACAACAGGACAGTGATGTCTGCTGATAGTGAGTGCTAAAAAGTTCAGAAGACAGCAGTACAGCTCCATCTTCTTGCACAGCTTATTGGAGTATTGTTGTGGTCTCCAGGTTTGGACACTTAAGCACAGAGACATATTTGGAGAAATGCATAAAGAAAAAGATGACTTAACCGTTTTTATATAAGAAGTATTTCAATGTTTCACTACGCTCTAGGGTCAAAATTTAACACATTTTAATATATGGGAGCAACAATTATTCCTTTTCTAAAAATTTTACTGAAATTAAACTTATAAATTTGCATTAGACTGTTTAGACATTTTGAAACAAACTAGAAAAAGTGATGTTTTCTATAACTTGTCTTATATTTTATATTTTTATACATTTTAACATAGTGTTAAATGACATTCCATCACTGCAAACAACAGGCATAGGTCCAAAAGAAAATACTGTTTTACATCTATGTTAAACTCCAAACACATAAAATGTTGATTATTTTCCAGTTTTTAATTTCATGTGTTCTAATATTTGCATCTCAGGATGTTAGAATGAGACAGATGTAGTGACACTTCAAAGCCAAGAAAACCATAATTTGGGAAACAGACAACCACATGGAAATCCAGAAACAATTATAAACACATGGGTTACCTGGCCCACACTGGTAGAAAAAGGCTAGAAAGGAATACAAGAACAGCATATTTACTCAAGTTCATCAGAATATCCACAAAAGTGGTCTTCAAGTGTGTGCTCATTAAATACTATACAAATAACATTTCACATCATTTCACCATCCTGTTTTCCTCTCCGAGGCTTTCTACTGGCTTTCTAAAATACAAAGACACATGCAAATACACATACATAATCAAACGCAGTTTAAGATTTACCTCAGAATCAGAATATACACTGGAACATTCAGCCACTGATATATTATTGCACATAGTACTAGAAAATTACCAAAAATTTCCAAAATTTTTGTGATCTTTATCTTTGATTTGCCTTTAACTATAAAAGGTTTTCCTCATCCAGTAGAACAATATAACTAAACTTTTAAGTTTCTCATCATTTTAGTCTATTTTTAGTCTGTTATTCTTTAATACTTGATTACAATTATAGCCAATATACTATTACTTACAACTATATAATAATCTATACAAAAGAACTATTCTAAAACCACACATATATAAAAGCCTAAATAAATACCTTGTTGATATAAAGAAGGCAATTGATAAATGTCAGCAATATATATAAATATTTATATGGGGAAATATTTATAAAACCAGATGAATAAATTTTATTATCAAACACATATTAAAAATATAAAAGCAAATGCTAATATTTGTTCACAGAAGAGCTACATGAATGATAACTCACTTACAAGTGGTTCCCATATCTGTTTGCTACACCAGTGCCTCATTAGGGAATGAAGCACACAGACCCAACACTTAGCTCATGAGAGCTCTGCCAGCATGGAACACATTAAGCTTCATCAAAATGCTTTTGGAGTCCATGAAATGCAGTGCTACAAGGGAGCCACACCAGAAGCAATTATTAAGTGACTGGGGAGATAAATGTAGCTATTAATACCCCACACCTGCCATTCTTCCCTCTGCACTTTGATCTAACAGATGATGATTTGTAATGGCACAACCTCAACACCCACCCACCTGTAGTTTATTAGGAAATCAGCCAAGTAACAGGATTACTTAGTTACCAGCAGCAGGGAGGTAGACATGCAGGGAGTCAGTTTTTGTCATTTCACGGGTGACACCTTCATCCAGAAGTCACCCTTGGCATCTGTGTTGCACTTGGCCTGTGATATGCAAATTTAGCATCCCAGTGGGCACATGCCTCTTCTTATTCAAAGACTGTGGGTTTATGGAATATTGTATTGCTTTTAAAAGAGATTTACATATGTATTCATATCATTTTTGAATAGTATGTGTTTGCCCACTTTATACCTCAGCAGTGAAAACCACATTTTGTATTTTCTCTCTGTTACTGTGTTTCACACACTATTTAAACTTCATCGAAGGGTAGAGTCTTTGGAGATATTTTTAAAACATGAGAATAACCACATAACTGCTCATCCAGCTACAGGAAAGAAGCTATAAGTTGTTTTTTCACTAAACAATGTGGGAAAAATAATTCATTGTAGGACAAAAATTTCAGTTGTTGTGGAGCCTCTGGATTAACTTGGCAGTTTCATTTATTGTACTTCATTTGCCTCAAAAATACCCTCACCATAAACTAGAATTGTAGAACAGAGACATTTCTTATGGTTTTAAGAGTAAGAAAAAGCATAAGAATCCAAGAACAATAGGCAAGGAAACACCTGGAGTAGCAGAAAAGTCACTCCAAACCAAAACTAGATGTCAAAGTCTAGTACGCTTATTAATATTTTGGGGAAACTTAACATATACTTAGTATCTCCGTGGCAAACAAAATAGATACAAACCAAATGATTTTTAAGCATTCAAGATACTGCATGATTAAATTCTCTTTCAGAAATTTGTTGCATTCGTAAACAATACTCTGATCATTATAATTACAATTCTAAAATCATGAAGTAAGTGGTGTGTTTTGTGTGTGTGTGTCTGTATGTGTGTGAAAGACATACCCAGAACCAACGTCAGTGTCGCCTGGAAACTTTTAATGCTCCATTATTTTTTTCCCTTCTAGAACTGTTTTACTTTTCTCATAAGAAAATAAAATTATTCTTTAATTCACTTAACAATGACTTTTCTGGTCATTTCACTTTAAATTGTGAAAACACTAAAGTGGTAAGGTCTTCATAATGTGTTATTCACATGCTTCCATGGAAATTTCCACTGTTTCATGAAAAACTAAAACTGATTTGAATTTGATAAATGTCACATATAAAACAAACCTGCTGCTGCTACTGCTGCTAAGTTGCTTCAGTCATGTCTGACTCTGTGCGACCCCATAGACAGCAGCCCACCAGGCTCCCCCGTCCCTGGGATTCTCCAGGCAAGAACACTGGAGTGGGTTGCCATTTCCTTCTCCAATGCATGAAAGTGAAAAGTGAAAGGGAAGTCGCTCAGTCGTGTCCAACCCTCAGCAACTGCATGGACTGCAGCCTACCAGGCTCCTCCATCTATGGGATTTTCCAGGCAAAAGTACTGGAGTGGGGTGCCATTGCCTTAGTTTAAATAGACTCTGTAACAGCCATCTTTGATACATATTCACACAACTTAGCAGACGTTGAGGCTTGCAATAGAAACAGAAGTTACTAAATCACAATTGCTAAAGTAACACAGAAATTTATTTCCGCATGTCCACCATAAGTCAGGCAGGGCCCTACTACCAGCAATGATCCTATCAGGGACTGAACCATGCCTAGGAAGCTGTAACTGTCCCTCAGGAAGAGTCTGAGGAATAAATTTAAGTTTACTCCATTTGTGGTACAACTTCATGAGAAAGAATGTTCAATGTTTATACATAAATACATAAACAGTATAAATTATTCTTATTTGAGAAACTCACTGCTGCTAAGTCCCTTCAGTCGTGTCCGACGCTGTGCGACCCCATAGACGGCAGTCCAACAGGCTCCCCCATCCCTGGGATTCTCCAGGCAAAGAACACTGGAGTGGGTTGCCATTTCCTTCTCCAGAGAAACTCACTAATCATTTAAAAATATAATATTTATATTCAGAAAATGTACTAAGAATACAGTGCTGACTTACATATAGAAACAATTTGAAAGTATGTGAAAGTCAGAGATGTATACATTAGAAATTTTGAGAAGAGGAGAAAAGTTTATAAGTATGATATAAATCAGTGAGAGGAAATATGTGAATGATGAATTTAAATAAAACAGCAATACAAAAATTTAATTCTAATTATCAAACTATTTTAAAGTCCCAAGACACTCTTGATTTTATATCTAAACTTATTTTTTTTAATGCAAAGATCAGCAGATCAGCAGATTTCCCCAAGCATGTGTCTCTGCTAGAATCAGAACTGAAGTAGCAAAACCTGAACTGCTGGAAGTGTAGTCTGGACAAGCCTGAGAGAGAAAATTTACAAGGGAACTTACGACAGGAGGGCCCTTATACTTTTGTGAGTTTACCCACAGGAACTGGAATAGGTAATCACAGTGAATAGGGCTTCTCTGGTAGCTCAGCTGGTAAAGAATCCGCCTGCAATGTGGGAGACTCTAGTTGGATTCCTGGGTTGGGGAAGATCCGCTGGAGAAGGGAATAGCTACCCACTCCAGTACTCTGGCCTGGAGAATCCCATGGACTGTACAGTTGAAAATAGTCAGACATGACTGAGTGACTTTCGCTTTCATTCACAGTGAATATCAAAGAAAAATCCCCTCATGCTTCTGGAAGGGAAAAATGGAAAATGGACCATTTCCAAGTGCTCCCTAGAATTCAGGCTTCCTCAGTGGATCAGCAGTAAAAAATCCACCTGCGCTGCAGGAAATGTGGGTTCCATCCCTGGGTGGGATAGATGCCCTGGAAGAGGGCATGACAACTCACTCCAGTATTCTTGCCTGGAGAATCCCATTGACAGAGGAGTCTGGAGGGCGATGGTCCACTGAGTTGCAGAGTCGGACACAACTGCAGTAGCACCCATAGCTCTCTTCTTAACAAGACTGCCTTTAATGAATCCACTTTACCAGTGACTGCACCACTGAGATTTTATCAGAGCCTAACTGACCTGCAGAAGGAAAATACCACACTCCAGCCCAGTCTAACCATCCTGTCCCGCCTAAAGGGGGCAAAACCTGAGAAGAACTTGTGTTTACAGGTCAAAGGTATGAGTTCATTAAAAGACTAAACATAGTCCTCATCACAGGACTAGAGAAAGCTTCCCTTTCCTCCACACCTTACCACATTACTTAAGGTCTATCTACTGCAGACCACATTACTAAAGGTCTGTTTACTGCAGTAACTTTTACCTAGTACATCACATGTGTCTATCATGTAAAGAATTACAAAGCATACGAAAAGGAAAAAGAAAAAAAAAAGTTTGAAGAGACAGAGCAAACAACAGAATCAAACACAGGAGAGTAGTTGGAATTATCAGACTGGAAATTTAAAACAACCCTGATGAATACAGTAAATGGGGAAAGTAGACAGAATGCAAGAATAAATGGGTAATATAAACAAGGAGATGGAAATTCAAAGAAAGAATCAAAAAGAAATACTAGAGGCCAAAAATACAGTAAGACAAATGAAAAAATGCCTGTGATGGGCTTATTAGTAGACGACATGGCTGAGAAAAGAATGTCTGAGCTTGAGGATATGTAAATAGAAATTTTCAAACTGAAAATGCAAAGAGATTTTGGGTGAAAGTAACAGAAGGGAGCATCCAAAGACGGTGGGATAATCATGAAAGGTGTAACAAACATTGTCACTGACTCTTTGCAACCCCAGACTATACAGTCCATGGAATTCTCCAGGCCAGAATACTGAAGTGGGTAGCCTTTCTCTTCTCCAGGGGATCTTCCCAACCTAGGGATAGAACTCAAGTCTTCCACATTGCAGGTGGATTCTTTACCAGCTGAGCCACAAAGGAAGCCTAGGAATACTGCAGTGGGTGGCTTATTCCTTATCCAGCAGATCCTCCCAACCCAGGAATCAAACAGGGGTCTTTTGCTGCAGCTGCTGCTGCTGCTAAGTCACTTCAGTCATGTCCGACTCTGCAACCCCATAGACGGCAGCCCACCAGGTGCCCCCATCCCTGGGATTCTCCAGGCAAGAACACTGGAGTAGGTTGCCATTTCCTTCTCCAATGCAGTAAAGTGAAAAGTGAAAGTGAAGTCGCTCAGTCACTTCCGACTCTTAGCGACCCCAGGGACTGCAGCCTTCCAGGCTCCTCCGTCCATGGGATTTTCCAGGCAAGAGCACGGGAGTGTGGTGCCATTGCCTTCTCCTGCATTGCAGGCTGATTCTTTATCAACTGAGCTATCAACTGAGCTATCAGGGAAGCCCAAATAGAAAATTTGGACTGAAAATGCAAAGAGATTATAGGCTGAAAGTAAGATAAGGGACTATCCAAAGACTGCGGGATGATTATGAAAGGTGTAACAAATGTGAAATGAAAATATCAGAAGGAGATAAAAGAGAAAGAATAAATACTTGAGACAATAAAGAATTTCTCCCAATTATTTCAGTCACCAAATATAGTTCCAGGTAGCTCAGAAAGCACCTATAGTAAGATAAATAACCACCTCACCAAATCAGTTCAGTTCAGTTGCTCAGTCATGTCTGACTCTTTGCCACCCCATGGACTACAGCACACCAGGCTTCCCAGTCCATCACCAATATCCAGAGATTGCTCAAATTCATGTCCATTGAGTCAGTGATTCCATCCAACCATCCCATCCTCTGTCGTCCCCTTCTCCTCCTGCCTTCAATCATTGCTAGCATCAGGACCTTTTCCAATGAGTTGATTCTTCACATCAGTTGTATTGGAACTTCAGCTTCAGCATCAGTCTTTCCAATGAATATTCAGGACTGATTTCCTTTAGGTTTGACTGGTTTGATCTCTGTGCAGTCCAAGAGACTCTCAAGAGTCTTCTCCAACACCACAGTTCAAAAGCATCTTCAGTGCTCAGCTTTCTTTATGGTCCAACTCTCACATCCATACATGATTACTGGAAAAACTATAACATGGACTAGATGGACCTTTGTTGGCAAAGTAATGTCTCTGCTTTTCAATGTATTACAAGCAAACTGAAGAAAACCAAATTTAAAAAAAATCTTGAAGCAAGAGGGAAAAAATTAAACCTTACCAATAAAGGACAAAAGGTAAGAATTACTTAAAATAATAATACCAAGTATTTTTGAATACATGTGCTTATGTATATCATATATATGTGTGTATATCTATATATTTAGGTGTGCTTATATATAAGTGAAATGAATGGCAGCAATAATACAAAGAAGGGAGGGAGGAATAAAGACTTTTTTATTGTAAGGTAGTCACACTATTTATGATGTGGTACGGTATTTGAAAGTGGACTTAGATTAGCTGTAAGTGTATACTGTAAATTCTGAGGAAACCACAAAGAAAAACTTAAAAATAAATATAACTGATATACTAGGAAAAGAGAGAAAGTGGAGTAACATAAAACACTAAACGAAACCACGAAAGGCAGAAAATTAGTGGAAGATGAAAACAGAAACAAAGAACAAAAGCAACAAATAGAAAGCAATAACAAATACAGTAGATACCAATCTGACTGTACCAACAATCACTTTGAACATCAATGGTCTAAATACATCAAGTAAAATATATGATAGAAATTGTCAGAGTGGATTTAAACCATGACCCAACTATATGTTGTCTACTAGAGACCCACTTTAAATATGAAGGCACATATAGATTAAAAGGAAATTTACGAAGAAAAATATACCATGCTGACATCAATCAAGATGTCAATCAAGAAGGAAAAAGGAGCTATGTAAAACTGAGAGAGAAGATTTTCATCAGGTATAAAGAAAGGCATTATGTAGTGATGAAGAGGGCAATTCTTCAGGAAGACATAATAATCCTTAATGTTCATGCACTTATTAAAAAAAGAGTATCAAATTATGTGAGGCAAAAACTAATATGACTGCAAAGAAAATAGATTAATCCACTACCGTAAGTGGAGACTTCAACACTTTGTATCAGAAATGGACAAATCCAGGAGATAGAAAATCAGTAAAGGTATCATTGAACTTAATAATACCATCAATCAATTTGATATAATATTCTATAGACTACTTCAATTCATTAACATGAAAACATACACATTTTTCTCAGACCTACACATAATATTCACCAAGACAGGCTGCACTGTGGACCATAAAGCATACCTCAACAAACTTAGAAAAATAAAAATCTGAAGAAGCTTATAGCACTGTTAAAGAAGGCAGTTTTACACACACACAAACATTGATGAGAACATGTCAGACACAAGAGCAAACTGAAAATGTGCTCAATGGCCAAAGTTGGAGCAATGTAAGCAAGAAATCAATAAAAACCAAGAATGAATCCAAATTGGTACAAATAAATAATAAAACATAGAAAGGTGGAGAAGATACAAATCTCCAATGGAGAAAAATTCCAAATAATATATGCAGATACTCAACCCTGAACGGAGTTGAGCACAACTCCCCATGTTGAAAGTGTGGGCTATGCATAGTGATATTGTTCCAAAGAATACATTATGGAAGTAGGGAATGAGGGGATGAATAACTTTGCAGTGAAGAAACCTGAGAAACACTACCTCAGCCAGTGACAAAGCTCAAAATTTATGATAAGTGACAGACAGCACGCTGATAATACGTAACCTTGACAAAAAGTGATAAAATGGCATTTTGTCTCTGTGGTCTTATTTCCCCAACCTCAAAACCTCAAACTAAACATGAGAATAACATCAGACAAATCTCAGTAGAGGGATATTTTACAAAGTAACTGAACAACACTCCTCAAAACTGTGTCATGCAAATCAAAGCAAGTATGAGAAACTGTCACAGTCAAGAGGGGCCTAGGAAGACATAATGGCTATAAGTAATGCAGTATCCTGGATGAGATCCCAAGACAGAAAAAGACATTGGGCAAAAACTAAAGAACTCTGAATAAAATATGGACTTTGGTTAATATATCAACACTGGCTTTTTAGTTTTAACAAATATACCTACTAATGTTTGTTGTTCAGTCACTAAGTGCATCTGAGTCTTTGCAACCCCATGGACTGTAGGCTTCCCTGTCCTTCACTATCTCTCAGAGTTTGTTCAAACTCATGTCCATTAAGTCAGTGATGCCATCTAATCATCTCATCCTCTGCCACCCTCTTCTCTCTTTGCCTTCAATCTTTCCCAGCATCAGGGTCTTCTTCAATGAGTCGGTTCTTCACATAGCTTCAGCATCAGTCCTTCCAATGAATAGGGTTGATTTCCTGTAAGATTGACTGGTTTAATCTCCTTTCTGTCCAAGGGACTCTCAAGAATCTTCTCCAGCACCACAATTTGAAGCATCAATTCTTCAGCGCTCAGCCTTCTTTGCAAGTTATTTTACATTTGCATTCTTACAAATACTTAAGAAAAATATTAATCTCTATTAACAAAAGATGGTAAGTTTCTTAAATTTTCTCATGAAATCTCTTTAAACATGATATTATTTTGTGCAAAAATAGTACTATACATCAGTATCTATAGTATTTGGGGCAAAATCCAAAAGAAAAATTCCATTCAGCTATATATAATTTTACACCCAAAATACAAACATGATTTTCATTAAGAAATTAATAGATAATATCAAAATATAAGTTAAAATTATCTTATATTTATAAACCAAAATAAAAATAATATTTGTTTCACTGGAAGATGGAAAGTTGTTATAGGGCTTACTTAAAACATTTTTTAAGAATTAAAATAAATGTTAACATGAGTGAGTGAGTGAAGTCGCCCAGTCATGTCTGACTCTTTGCAACACCATGGACGGTAGCCTACCAGGCTCCGCCATCCATGGGATTTTCCAGGCAAGAATACTGGAGTGGGCTGCCATTTCCTTCTCCAAACGTTAACATGAATTCCCATAATCAATAATAGACATCATTCTTAGTATTGATCTTCATAATAAGCAAGATGACTGCAGTTAACATTATTCTATTATTTTAGCTAGTGACTTAAGACTTTAAATAGATATAAATAATATTGGGCAAATAGAAGAAAAGTTACTATCATTTGTAGAAGTAGAATTCTTTATAGTCATCTAGAACCTAGTACTTCCAAAATGAAATTATCTCCCACTACCAAATAGTGTTTTTCATGTCAGGAAATGATATTACATCCATCGACCAATTCAACAAGAATCCAAAAAGACATTTTTGATCTTTTATTTTCCTTACCACCCCATTTAATCCATGAGCGAGTTTTGGTGGACCTATCACCAAATAAGTCAATTCTCTCTCATGTATCTGTTATAATAATTGCCAAAATTGATCTATCCAATTCTAGTCCATA
>SJYC01076595.1:0-26960 GCA_006408675.1 Madoqua kirkii
CTATATATGGCTAATTAGTAATAAATAGAAGCTTTATAATTATTGCTTGTAATTCATGAACTACTACTTGTAAGGAAGAAAAACACTATTTTTAAATCAACAGCCCCCCCGTCGATACTGTATTTTTTCTTTAAGTTGAACTAAGTTATCTCTATCCTAATAATTGGTTGCTATGGATTCTGGGGTTTATCTAAACAGGTAAATAACTAAAGATTAAGATTACTAAAATCCAGTTATTTAACTATGTTCCTTGCCATGATGTAGTGCTTAGGATGCAACAGTACTGTCTCAAGTTTCAAAACCAAATCTACAGAATATAAACAAAGAATGGTAATATTTCTTAATACAAAATGTTAATTTGCTTTTCAGAGAATTTCAAGTTCAAATTCAAATTGTTCTTAAAATCTTATTTTCACTCCATGAAGTTTCAACTTTTGGCAACAGCGTGCATGCAAATTTGAACATTCTGTAAAAATGTGTACGATTGAAAAATATATATGCATACAGAGTCTAGTCAGTAAAAAATAAGATCAGATTCTTCTACAGTGAACTTCAAGGGGAGTTCAACATCTTTACTGAAATTAGATTTCGCCAAGAAAGAGAAAAGGCTGTGCTCAAATAGTAACAAGCATTAGGCATAAAACTGTTAACCCCCACCCCCACAGAGCAGGGGAAGTACTTGTCACAAGCTATCACAAGGTCTCCTTCCTTGCTGCTAATAAACATAATACAACGGTCCTTTGCCCAACCCATACCTAGTACCACATAATATTGAACCAAGCATGCAATCTAATTATTGTCACAAAATTACTCTTAACAAATGAGTTTTTTAAAAGCAATCTCTATAATAAACTACCCTGAAAATTTTTGTACTGTATCAAACACACAAGCAAACAAAAGGCTATCAGTTAGGAATCTGAAATTTTTTTTTAATATGCCTTTCTGACTGTAACCACATTTAAAAACACGTCTCATCTAAGGGTCCCGATGTTAATTGTAAAAATCCACGTGTCACTCTGAACTGTTTCCCTAGCAGAAAATTGAAAAAATACTATCACTTATTACGCAATTATTAAAAACATATCAACCTGTATGGAAAATATTTAAGTAGTTTATTTAAATTAAAATGGCTTCAGCTTTTACTTTTAAAACCTGAATTATAATACATCTTACATATCTCAAGTACATAGAAGGCATCTGTTTAGACATGCATTTCAGCTTTGTTTTTATCTATCTCAGGTTTCTTTTATGCTTATTTATCTAAGATTCAGCTTCAACTGATCTCTTATCTAACAGATTAATTAAACTGATTGTACTGACACCTTTTACACTGAATGTTTCTCAATACAACTATTTATATTAAATATTTCTTCTGATCTTTCTTTAAAAGGAAGAATTTTCTAAAAGAAATCTCTTTCCATTACTCAAGACTCGTACCTCTTTGTGGCTACTACATTTTAAGTGTATGTGTGCTGGGCAGTACTCTCCCATACTTAAAACTGCTCTTGTAACTTTTAGTTATGTACATAATCTTTGCCAAGTAGTCTTAAAGTGCCATCAACAATTATAGATCTGCATTCTGATTAAATATCATTCTATTCATTCATTGGTTCATTTTTACAAACAGTAATATAAAAATAAAATTCTGACAAATAATTTCAACACAGCATATTATAAATATTAATATACAATGATCATCAAGGTAGATCAGGTTCATAGCAACTACACGGTACCACCAAGCCATCTAATTTATAACAAAATGTGTTTAATATTTGCATCACTTAAAAAACAAAGTTTTCTACAAACTATGTTACTTGTACCACAGGATGACAATCTTTAGATCTGATTAGAGTACAACTATGAAAATAATCACCGGTGGGAAAGAAAGGATGATGAAAAAGGAAGAAATGACCAATAACATAAAAACAAAATATACAATACAAATCAAATACGCAAATGAGAGCTAGCTGAGCTGTCACAGAACAACTGCAAACAATAATGCTTCCTGTCCATAAGTGGAAGACCTTCCCCAAACCCCTCCCCTCCCCAATGAAAACAAACATAAAGGGTATAAAAGCCAAGCCTCTAACAGATCTCTTTCCCCCTCAAGGTAACAAGTGTTTCACAACAGACAACTGACCTATTTCTGTGTCTGTTATCCTGTTCAATCCTGGGCACTGGCAATAGCGATAAACACAAATGAAAGGCTGGCTCTTGCTCTACCATGTGAGACGGTTTGCCAAGTAAAGAGAACCTTACATACCGCTAGGTTTAAAATGAACTTGGAGCCTAAGAACTACTTCCATGTCTGACACCAAATTTTTAAAAATCAATGAAAACAGTCAGAAGGTGAAATAAGGAGAAAACAGGGTTACTCACCGTGGAGTAGTAACTGTTTCCTTTTCTGTGTGCAGCTCCCCCAGCAGAGCTGGGTAGTTTCCTGGAGGTGCCAAGAGAGGTTAGCTAGCCCTGCCCCTCAGCGCATAACAACACATCCTTTCACATATTCATGAAATGGTCTCAACTCTTAGACCTTAAGTATGAATTTTTTTTTTCCAGTGAAAAGTTAGTAAAAACTGAGATCCTAAGAATGATTTAACTAAGTGACTTAACAGATCTATCAGAGGAAAGGGGGCATAAAGTAAAGAAGAAATATTTGAGATGAAAAATGACGACTCCTCTACCTTGAGTAACCCTGTTTTTACAGATGTTAGTTTTTTGCATCCTGCGATAGCTGGTTAGACCTAAAAGACTCTAAAGAATGGACTGCAAAAGGAGAAATTAATGACGATTTGAGGATTAAAGGCAAGTGTCCAAAATTCCTCTATGACCCTGAAAAGACATAATCCAATTTCCACACCTTTAAAGGCAGAACTATGAGTATAAATTATATCAAAGATATTTCTATGACATCATTAACTAAAGGTTCCAAGAGCAAAATAGAGGTCACATTTTAAGATTAATTCAGTAACCTTGGTATCTGACAAAACTGTTAAAATTTCAAACTGAACTAAAATAATTTACTCTTAATTACCCTCAAAGGCCCTTATTTCATCCATCCTTTGAAACAGTAAAATTTATAGTATGTACAAGATACTCAGTAACCTTATAATTCGAAAGGCCAAAAAGTACAATGTAGATACCATTAGGTATGTAATTAATATTTAGGACAATCAACTCATCTAAGCTTTTTATTTTTTTTTCAGTCTCTAATTATATAGCACAAAAAATTGTTTTTCACATGTGGTAGCTATTTCCCTCAACAATGGGGTTTTGAGACCATCCCATATACTCTATCAGGAACTAAGAATTCCTTACAGGAAAATTCATAACTAAATAAATTTGTGGTTTTTTATTGTTGCAATTTGCCAGAAGACTAATACTACTAATAAATGTGCAAGACAAGCTTAATAATAAGTGATCTGACAAAAAATAATTAAAGCATCTAGAATATTTTACCTAACTGAGATTTATGCAAGAAAAAATGTAAGGTTAATTTTTTTAAAAAAAGAACTGAGCTACTAGGTGCTTCCAAAAATTGGTCTGGTATTTCAGAAAATGCGTAATGTCCTACAATACCACAGCCAATTACCACAATCGCTCTTGACATTAACAGGAGTGACTTCCTCAGACATCTTAGGCATTACACTAAAACACTGGTCACCGTTACGTGTTTCCTTTTCTCCCCAACTAGGTACATCTTATTCTATCTCCTCTGGAGTAACTCGTGTCCAAAATAAAGAGTTCTTTTCGTCTCCTAGTTTCCAGTTGACCTGCTACTGATCATCTCCAAGAATTAGGCTGCAGATCTTCTTTCTTCACACTGGCAGTATGATTTAATATTATACAACAATGGCACCATCAACTGACATTATTTGATTAGTTCCTTCAAATCAATTTACACTGAAGAGATTTTAATAATTATTGACCATATTAGGATAAGTGTTTTAGAAATTTAAAAGGCCAACTTTGTTTTATTATACATTGGTGAAAACTATCTTACTATCTGCAAAAAAAGGTGAAATGTTATATAAAGTCAATGTAAAAACTCACACATTGCCAAAATAAAATTTCAGACGAAGGTGATCCCAGTTAGAAGTTGGTTTAAAAAAAAAAAATTCTGTTACAAACTAATTCAAGCCCAGGAAGACTTTACAAACTCTCTTTTCTTACAATTCAAAGGCAAAGAAATGCTCATTCATCTCTGACTATCCTTTGTATAATCATGACCCTGAGTGGGTATGTAACTACAAAGAACCCTAAATATGTGTCTCATTCAAAGATTAAAATGATTGAAGTTTTCCTTGTTTTATATTTTATTTCATTACTATGTGCTATTAAATATACAAGAAAACATTTATATTTATAATCATATTTATATTAACATAATTTTGTATTACTTCATTATTTTATTATTGTTAAAATTTTACTCTAAGAGAAAATTCTGAAACACAACACACTAAACAAATATTTATTTATTCATGGCTGTGCTGGGTCTTAGTTATGGCACAAGAGCTCTTGGGTGCAGCGTGAAGGCTCTCTAGGTAAGAAACATGGGTTCTGCAGTTCCGTGGCATGCGGGATTTCAGTGCCCCAGCCAAGGATGGATCCCACGTCCCCTTAATTGGAAGGCAGATTCTTAACCCCTGGATCATCTGGGAAGTCCCTGAACTTTTAAGTCTAAATTATCTTTCCTGGAAAAAAAACCTGTAAAGGGATATTCATGTCAATTTTATAGCTTATAATGTATAGTAAAAGGGGGGTCTTAATACACTTTTTATAATTAGGCACTGTTTTCCTTATTGAAAATGCATTTCACTATATACAAATCTAACTAGCTTTCTAATAACCAAATATATGAAACTTTTGTCCTGACGCACATTAGTTGGAGAGGATAAAGACTTTGCTTCAGTTTACTAACACAGAGCACTTGGCTCTATGCTGATATGAACTTCAACTGAAACCTCTAAGCCTCCTGAGCTGACCCTTCAGCAATGTATCCTAATCATCATTCAATACTAAAGAGTCCTCTAATTACATACACAAAAGGTACATGCCTTTGTTCTTTGACAAACTACTGAATTAAAGGACCACCCTTCTCAACATGTTTAAGTAGAACTAAGTTTACTGATATAATCAATTGATGTGTGAACCAACTTTTTGGTACACCTTAGCCTTAGGTTATGTTCTCACTATATTACACATTGCTAAAGAGCAGCAGGAAAGTCAAAACCATTTCTGTAGATCTCTCACTTTAAAACAGTATTTTATAAAATCTCTTGAAAAAATGAATTTTGGTAAAGTTGATCTTAAACTATAAAGCTTGATGAAAAACAAAAGTTCTTTAAAAGAATTCAGTAAATTTCTAGACAAACTTAAAATGATTTCCTTACCTGAAATGACCCTACTTCTCCCTCTTAAATCTAACTGGCAATCTAAAAAGTTCAGTACCTAGAAACAGTTTTTAGATAAGTGAAATAAGTGGGAATTATGAATAAAGTATGACTCCAAATGACGAAACGGAAAGACAAGCAAGCCATTTTAAAACCACTCCTTGAAGCTTAAGATTCTTGTTGCAAAATCAACAAATAATTCCCCCCTTGTGTTCTTCTCAGAGGGCAAGGGTTCCTTCTTTATTTTTGTGTGATTTTCAGTAACTTTCTCAACAGTGAGATATTGGAGTTCAGGGAAAATGATCTAAGATGGGATGCTGAGACTAGCATCAACATACTTGGTAAGTGACCTACAAGTTGGATATTGCTGCTTTCATTTTAATTTTTTCAACTTAAATGGTAGTACTGACAATGGACTAAATCAAGGCATTCATTCAAAATAATACTCTGAAAAGCACTTAAATTAATAAAAGCAACTTGGTGGGTCTCAAAGGTTCAACATCAATGAAAAACAGAGAACAAATTTTTATTAAAAAGAAACTACCCCAGGTTTTTTGCTACAAAATCCTTACCAGTGATAGACCAAAAAAAAAAAAAAAAAAAGTGCTTTTCTTTCTTTTTAAAAAGAATTTAACTCAATTAACTCAGTAGCCTAACAGACTTAATAGCTCTAAGTTGATATTTTACAACTGATTATCACTAGAAGTTATTCCATCCTAGTACCATATGCAAAATCTGAATAAAACCCTAAAGTTTGTAGACCTAAACCGTGCCTCAGTTATTTTTAGCCTAACATTGACAAAAAGGTTAAAGTTATACAGAAACAAACCAATAACAGAACCAGTGACTCATTATGTGACTAAGTCTTAAAATATATGCCAAATGGCAAGACAGCAAAATATATAAAATAGTTATCTTTACTTACAAGTTAGTAACTGGCTCTCCTTTCAATGGAGGTAGGAGGTTTCCTGAGCCAATTAAACAGTTGTGGACTATAGTCAGACTCTGCAAACATCATCTCTAGAAGAAATAAAAACCATTTTCATATTTGAGAAGACTCCAAATCTGTATTTAACAAAAAGCCTTGCAGAGTCTAAGGCGAAGTACAAGAACTTTATCAAGTGGGAATATATAAAATTAAGCTATAGAAATGATGAACATTTTCAGTTTACCCACTTAATAGTACAAGGTAATTAAACAGGTATTTACTGATAATATCAGACCTACTTACATTTAAATAATCTAAATAATCACAAGTAACAACTGATTGCCCATTGTGAAGCAATTCTGAATCTACTTCCCTTTTTATCCAAAGATCACAACCACTAACAAAAGGGAAAACTATTATAGAAGATCCCTTACCACAGTCTGTCTTTTAAAATAGATGAAGTAGGGCATGGCAAGCCACCCTAGTATTTCTGCCTGAAGAATCCCCATGGACAGAGAAGCATGGAGGGCTACTCCATGGGGCTGCACAGAGTTAGACACGACTGAAGTGACTTAACACAGGGACCACTCTGGCAGTCCAGTGGTTAGCACATGGCACTTTCACTGCTGAGGGCCCAGGTTCAATTCCTGGTCAGGGAACTAAGATCCCACAAGCCATACAGCATGGCCAAAATTTTAAAACAGACTAGGTAAACATTTATTCAAAAAGCAGTTCAGAGTAACACACAGCTGACACAATGGGCTTCCTCTTCCAAGCCCATTCCTAATGGATTTGCTTATTCAAAATTTCCCGTTATTTGATACATACTAATTTTCTTACTACATACAAAGTAGTCTCAAATAACTGTTTGCTGTTAAAGCTCTTTGGGACAGGAAAAAAAAATCTTAGGGATATTTCTCTAGGTAATAGTAAAACCAAAATATGAATTCTAAAAAGAAATGAGCCAGTAAAAGCTTCAGTGAATCGAAAAAAACAGGCATTTCCTTACAAAGCAGGCATATTTATACACACTTCCCAAAATATGCACAAGTGAAAATGCTAAGCAAAAGGCACTAAAAGCAAACTAGAAAAAACTCCGAGTTTCCTATTTCAGATGTTTAATTATGAGAAACTTTCTGTTGCTAAACTATAAACCATTTTAAATGATTTTCTAATCACATTTATGGGAGGCATCCAAAACACACCTTGAAAATGAATACATTTGATATGCCACAGAGAGAGGGAGAGGTGTGAAAGAACGTTTTAGTCCACAGCTATACATCACTAACTGATTATAAAAGAAAACTAACCTAGACATTTCGAGTTCTCCATCCCCACAACGCTGGAGTTTGCTGAGCTCAGGCTGAAGGAAAGAATCCAACAGATAGAAGGCGAAAGCCACCTCTTCAGAAGAAGGAACATGCCACTGGATCCCCAAATTCCACAAGTCCCCTGGTTTACCCCAGTCCTGCAAGACAGCATTTAACCAGCAATTTGAGAAGCTGAGGCCGGTGGGGGGAGGCGGGAAACATACAGACATAATTTAAAAGGCTTAAAAGAAAATGAATAAGTAAACCAAACCTAAGGCAACAAATGCACATCAAAAAACATCAGACATCACATGATTCCTTCATTATCATTCCTAAAAAAGGTCTCCCTGAAGAGCCACTCCAGTGTGAGTTTACTGAAACAGTGACAGTAAGTTTATGTGAGGCTATTACTGCACTCTGCCCTCAAATTACATCAAGCTTTTCAAGTTTAAAACATTTTAATAATAGTTTTAATAATCTATGTTAAAAATAAATTTTTTTAAAAAAGCAACACGTTTGTACACAACAGGGGAAAAACCCACACTTTGAATCCCTTAGAAAAATAACCCAATATATCCTGGAATCCTAGATTATTGAAAATGCTTGCCTTGATAGGAAAGTATTCAGAAGGAGGCTTGTCAAAGCCGCCTGGCACACTGCAGTACTCGGTAGGGTAGATAAGTGTAGTAGAACGAAGAAGGTGATGCAAAAGGTTACAAGACAGAGTGTAACCCTGCTTACAGGTTAAATGTAGGGTTCTTTGGAGAATCTTTACAAGCTGCTCCCTATAAAGAAGCAACTTCTTCCCATCCACTCAGTAATCTAGGAAGAAAACATTTGAAGATACTTTGTTTAGATCAGGAATCAATATTTAAAACCTATGTTTGGCTACTAAAATTGTCTAAAATAGTGACAGTGTTTCTTAAAATGGATTTAATTAATTTTAAGATTGTTATTTTAATTATATTCTAACAATGAATCTTTCTTAACATCAAAAACACATTTTCTGTGTTTAGGCTCTTAAGTGCCATAGTAACATCCTTTTCAAGACTGTACTGCCTGAAGAGACAAAACTTAATTGGATTTCTCTGTTCTTTGGTTCCTGAACTAAACTGTACAGGAAACTAAAGTTTGATTGATGGCCAAATTTAAAATGTGGGGAAGGGGAAGATGCTAAGTCTGATAAACTTTTCAATTAATGAGTTATCCACATTAGAATTAAAAAACATTAGGCATGAAGCAGTCAACCATTATCATACTCCTTTCAAAACAAGAAAATGGGATTATCTGCTTTTTGTAGTCAGATCCAAATCTTTCTAACTTTACATGTTTGGAAGTCAATTTTTCAAAAACAGAGGATATATCCTCAGAGCAACTCAACATTTTCACAAAAATATTTACTTATTCCAAAGATTTATAATACCTCAGACAAAAGTTGAAGATTCCATAGTAACTCCTTATCTAGCTCCTCTTCATTTAATACATCATCATCTAAAAATAGCAAAATAGTATCAGTGGGGGGGAAAAAACAACATCCAATGAAATCCATCATTTAAAAATATTTATATTTAATACTTCTAATAGCTGAGAAAAGTCTGTTTTAGGAAGCTTTTCATTCTTTCGTCATTAAGTTAGGCTTGCTCCAGCAGAGGTGGAAACTCAATTTTCAAAAGATAAACACACCAACAGCCCCTTCACATCTCACAAAATACCTTTTATTTTTATGGCAATCTCTGAATGGTTCTTGTATGTATGAAAACATTAACTTAATAAGGTAAAATTTCTAAGCTACCTGTCAGTCTGGATGATAATCTTGTTTTAAGCAATTTCACCCCAAACTGCAAAATTAAAACACTGCACAGCTTAGAGAATCTGTGTTCATCAGTAGAGTTGCAGAAACCAAGAAAAATTTCCAAAATCATAAATATAGATAATAACCTTAAGACTTACTCATTGTAAGCTGAGTTAAAACACTGCAGCAGTGGGGAACAAATAGCTTCAAAGATTCCTCTGGGCAGCACTGAAAACATATTTGTTTGTATAAGTTTTTTTTGAGAGGCACAAACATTTAACAGTCACATGTACATACTAGCACTATTTTCAGAAGCAAATAAGGGCAGCTATGAAAGAAGTATGTGTATTTTAAGAATGACAAGCATGTCTAAAATAATTAACCACATAAACCTGTTGGCTATTGAGCCATTACTTCATCAGTCCAAAAACCCCCAACTCACCTTGACTGCAGCACGACACATGTCTGCCACCATGCGTCCTGCGACTCTTGTTTCAAATATATGTGAAACGGAAAAATTAAAAACCTTCTGAAGGGCCACCTATTAAAAGATAACGTAAAAGTGAAAATGTCTAACTAGCATTTTTTAAAAACTGAAACATCTTTTTAAACATGAAAGAAAATGTTACTCAGACTATACTAAAAAATAATCAAGTAGGAAAAATTTAACCACTTGAATATAGAAAGATTTGTTTAATAATATGACATGCAGGTCTATGAATAGCCTTTGCACAAGACCCTAATGTGACCAAAACACTTGAGGCCCAAGATTTTATTTGCTATAGAAATGCTGAACACAAAACTAAAATGCAAGTTAATTATCTTGCTGATCAATTTAAAACAGAGGGAATATTGAAGAGCATCTAATATTTAGTTTGTTATTCAGACAACTACAAACTGTAAGTATTTCTCTCTCCTCTAAATGATGTGAAGCATTCTACTTAATTTTACAATTAGATAGATTTTAATTATTGAATGAAGGAATTTAGCTCTAGACATGGATTGACAAGGCTGAAAATTATAAACAACTCCTTTCAGAAGATTCTGGTTAAATAAGAGATTATTTATGTTAACTTCTTTACACTGACATAATCTTAGTAAATATCTCATGCAGCTGTAAGGGAGTTTAGCTTTTAACAAGGACAAAAACTGCATAATGATAATCTCAGATGGAAAAAGAAGAAACAGAAATGGAAACAAAGTAAAGGAATAAAAAATATATAAAGTTTCTTCGTAGTCAACTCTTGTTAAATGTAGTAATTACGCTCTACAAAATTGCTGTGGGCACTGAATTAGCAAATATTGAACCAAAGTTCTTAGGGGAAACACAGGATTAAGTTCCCAAAAGCCTCTCATTACATTTTCATCAACGGATGGATATATAATCTTATGTTTCTGTTTGAAGATACCTTTTTTAACATATATTTGTTATTATTATTTTGGCCATACTACACAGCATGTGGGATCTTAGTTGCCCACTGGGGACTGAACCCACGCTCCATGCAGTGGAAACATGGAGTCGTAACTATTCGACTGCCAGCAATTCCTCATCTTTCTCAAATTTTAACATGGAAAGGAAGGAGAAGCTGGTAGGAGATGCAGACAAGTAACCTGTAACCTGAAGTTCAATTTTTAAAACGTCAAATAGAAATACAAGTTGGAATTTAGCTCTTTGCAGCAATGCACTCTTACCATAAATATTTCTTTGGAACATTGTGTGAGGTTGTACTAAACGTAGAAGACAGACCTAATTCGACCAAACTCTCCAAGTGAGTCATCTTCTCCGTCTCTGTCTCTTCTCTTGTTTGCTCCAACGTGCTACTTTCTATGAGTCCAAAGCACCTAAATAACCCCCAAAAAATAAAATCTCAGCAACTAAAAACTGGCTTAACTTTTTGGTTGATTTGATTAGATAAATCTCTATTGTCAAGATAATGCAAATAACAGGTATTTCATTTATACATCGCTCACAAATCAATTGTCCCTTTGCAACCTCAGAAGAAGCACCATTCTTGCATAGTAATTAAGTACAGGTTGCAATGCAGAACAAGGCTAAAGTTTGCTGAGATAGGACATTGTTATTTTTTAATATCTATCAGACATTAAATAGATCTAAGGTACTTGCTTACCTGTCCATAAACTGTAAGACGAAATCCTCAAATTCAGCTGTGGCAGAACAAAGTTCTCGCTCTACCTGTAATACGTCAATGTGCAGAAAATTTTCAAATAGGCTTTCCTTTTTTCCCCGGAATAAAACTCAACTATAGTCTACAAAATATGTCTAATACTACATTATTACACTGAGCACTGTGGGAAACAGCACCAAATTCCTCTATCAACTTAGAATAACTCATCTACTTTCCAGGAACCAAAATAAGTAGTAATTAACATATTTTGTAAGGGCCAAAAACAGAAGTTCAGGCAGCTATATTTTAAAAATCAGTAACGGTTTTCAAACTGCTTGTGCATGTATAAAGGATTATCTCACTAGCTAACCATCTGAATGCCAAAAGTAAGGTAATAACATACATGTCACAAATAAAATAGTTCTGAAAAAAACAGACAATAATGATGCGAATTTCCTCAACAGATTTATTCCTAACATAAAATGGAAAAACAAAATGCCATCAAAAATGCTTAACAAAACAAAAAGTTGATATACATGTTTTCATTTCAGTTGTTTACTGGAATGGCCTATTTTTACCCACCCTCTTTGGTTGGTACTCTGCAGACTATCCTACCAGTATGACCTGGCCCTCCATTCATTTCATTCTAGTCACAAAACAGTAATTTTAATTTGTCAGCACCTCTGCAAAGCTGCTTTTAAACTTTCAAATATTACTATTCATATACAGTAGGAATTAGAACTCAGTTGACCAATCTTTTTACAAGCAGAAAGCATCCTTACTTCTGTGAGGTCATTTCTTTCCTGCAGTACAGATGAACAATCTACTAAAGGCACCAGAGTGGAAAATGTTGCTATAAATTGGAATGTGATCTATGGAAAGATACAAAATAACAAACATTAATTACATAGAGTTCTAATTCCAAAATACACATATACCATAAGCTACTATCAAGTACCAAAGAAATTATTCTGAGGGAAATACCACAACAATTTTTCTGAAAGCTTTCTGCTTAGAACTGAACATTTTAAGGTTCCTCACAATTGACTAGCTGTTAACTGAGTAATGAAGTTGTACTAAATTTACTTTCATACAGTTATTTATTAGATTTAAGCACAAAGTTCTCTAACCTTTGGTCACTAAGAAGTTACTTGGCTTCCCACCAAAAATGTAATATTAACTAAGTGTAGAGAGAAAATGCTGATGGAGAAGCTGGAGACCAGGGAAGAGGGAAGATGAACAATATGTAAGTCAGGTTTGTATATTAAGGGAATCTAGCATTTCACACCCAGTAATTTTTATCATGCTCCTTGTGACCAGTGCAAAGAGAACTATAAACAATCATACGCTATCATTTTTAATGGATCTGCTTACACAGAATAGGAAATCTATAATAAGCTTTAAAACACTGTATGATCATAAATGCATTCAAGTTATGGGAAATGACTTAACCTAAGGAAGACCTGATATAGATCAACTAAGTGTTCGTGAGGATAAACTTGGGCATCTACAGGTATAATTCTGCTGCCATTAAGAAATTTTACACTTTACCATGTTCTAAAGAATACGTGAAGAAAAAGTAACAGGACATCCACTTACACAATGAAAACTGACATAGAAAAGAGACTTACAAATATGCTCCCATGCATTTACTAAAGTCATTCGGATCCACCCCAGGTAACGCTCTCATCAACAGAGGTAGCATGTGTGTTGGACCTTCAGGAAACCACTTGCCCCCTGATACCAAACTGCGGGCTACTCCAATGACACAGCTTAAAGTAGCTGTGAGCTGGTGAGGTTCGGTTAAAGTCTCTAGTGCAGGATATGTTCTGCAGTTTGAAAACAGAATTTAACAAATTTTCCATGACAGATAAACATATGGAACACATTAAACAATTTACTCAATCCATAAACTGCATTTTGGATTAAAGGTTTGTCCGCTAGCAGAGTATTCTGAGTGAACATTTGCTTTCAAGGTTAACAGAATCACAGAAATAAAGAAAAGGTACATGTTTCCCCAATTCCCTGACATCTCACCACAGTTCCTCATGCCAAGTCCACAGTGTACATAATATTAGCTGGTAGATTTCTATGTTCTTTCAGCATCTTAATCCATTCCCACTTTCCAACAGGACTGCATCTAATCCAGTGATCAGTGATTATTAGAAATCAGCAATAAGACACAACTATTCCACTCTTCTCTTTTAAAGGAAAAAACAATCTTACTAAAATGTTCAAGTGTTTCCTATTTTATACTTTTAAAAGGACTGTGTTCTAAAGTTGGAAATCAGCTCTCAAAAACATTAGAGAATATTCTTAATAGTAGAGTGAATAAAACAGGAGGAATAAGACAGATGCAATCTTTGATCACTAAGTCAGTATTTAAGAACGAAGAACACTCACTCTACGGTTCAGTGATTTCCCTTTTGAGACTCACTCCTACAGGGGAAAAAAGTCCAAAACGCACTCAGTTTAAGCTCTTAACAGAAAAGGTAAATAAATAATAAGGAAATTTCTAAATAAAGTAGGAAAAAAGGAGGATTTCTAACTAGAATTAAAAGATATAACCAAACCTATGTTTATTTTAAAAGATGAATAAAACAAGCCAAAAATGCTTTAGCAGAGGATGTCTTCAGGAGATGTAAAATCAAGTGTCTAAAATTTTTACTTTTTAAAAGACTTTAGCTTGGAGATTCCCTAGCAGTCCAGTGTTAGGACTTGATGTTTTCATTGCCTTGGTGGCCTAGATTCAATCTTTGGTCAGGAAACTAAGATCCCACAAAGCATGAGGTGTGGTTTAAAAAAAAAGTTTCTGTTTTTCTAAAAGAGAAAAAAAAGTCTACAAAAAATGCTAGCCAAGCCACTTCTAAACAGGACAAAATTAAAACTGAGTCACAAAAGGTATCACTGTATTGTCAATTTTGTCAATTTAGCATCTTGGTTGAGATTAAATTTGTCCAAAAATTAACTGCTAAAGAAAAACATGACAGATAATCGTATTTGTATTTATAAGCTTTGTTCCTTCAACTAAAGATTTATCTCACCAGTCATAATTCACCACCTGGAAAACAATGAAATAAGGCAAAACAAAGGGAAAGTAAAAGAATACCAAAACACCTCAGTTCAAAATTTTAATTCTGCAAGCAACTGAAGTCGTCTCTTGAGGCAAGTCTCTCCTTTCCAAAGAAAATCAAGCGACCTGTGACTGGCCAAGAGCTCCTGCTGCCACGTGGAGGCCAAACGTCAATAAAGAGTGAAGGCTGAAGACAGAGCAGAAACTGCTAACTTTCACACTCCATTTCCTAATTAAGTTGGACACGCTGGAAGTTACCATGCCCTAGGACATGTACACAAAAAGACAGGGGAGGTTGGAATAGTGACGCCCAACTTAAATATTTATGGCAAAGAAGACAGGGCAAGATAGCACAAGCAACTCCAATTACAAATAATGGAGTCTCGTTTGGTAGGATATCCTTCGTCAAGTAAATGTCACCAATTTTCCTCTCTCAACAGTGAGTCAGAAAACAGGCTGTCATCTGCATGCTGCCAGTAAGGACCTTGGACAAATCTGAGTTTTAGGAAACTCAAGCCATTAGATCCCTCTGGGCTCCAAAATTTAACATTCTTATTCTGCTTTTAACAAAGCCATTAGAGAAGAATCCTAAACCTGAAGTTCAGGCAGCAAAGAATGAATAAAAGAACGCTTAAGCCATCTGCTCATGAACACTCAAGATCACTGAGAGTGGCTCTCTCCTGTGAAGCACAAGCTTGTATTATGACAGCGATGAGGCAAATGGAGAACTGTTTTTGTTACTATTCCAACATACAAAACAAAATGAATACAATGAAATTGACACAGCAGAAATAATTCACACAAGGTTATACATGCAATACATGAAAATAATAAAGCTAAACAAATTTTCTTCTCGATCACGGACCTTAAGAAGCAAACATCCAGAATTATTGTCACTGCCATGTTCTCAAAATTTAGTGACACTCACATTTGGTGAAACAAAACAGCCAGAGGTTTATTCATAAGCAAAAACTTCAATAACTAAAATGAGCACATAAGTCAAAATATTTTACTTTATTCATTTCATGTCAATTTTCTTTTTCTCGTCAATAAATCTTTATCAAGTTACCAATCATTAGGTTTAAATATCTTGTTTCCCCTCTAGGAACAGGAATGAGTACCAAGATAGCAAAACAAGCCACAGGAAAGAAAAGAAAGCCAAGCAGAAGAGTAGAAGAGATAGATAACCAGAGTAACAACACAGCTGAGGCTTCAATGAAACATGTGAATCACACTTACCTTTCAAGTACAGGGGGTATTACTAGCTCCGGTCTCATGAGTGCAAGGTTCTGCAGAGCCTGGGCTGCTTCTAAACTACCAGTTTTGCTAAACATAGCCAAGAGGACAGGCTGAATAATGCATTGTACAAAGTCTGTAACATCTTGATCTGTAAGCTTATGGCTATCAGGCACAGGAGTTAACCAAGAAGGTTTCTTGTATCTTTCACGATGTAATCTTCTAACAACGCTGTTTGGCAACCGCTGAAGTAGTTTCATTAACTTGTTCTGGGGAGACAGAAGCAGAAGGTCCTAGGTAGGTTGTTGTTCTCAGAGATACGCACAGGTCCTCTACTGTCCCAAGTAAAAATTTTTCAAATAGCAGCTTGTCTAATAATTTTAAAATACAACCTATCTTTTCATTTTTTAAATTTTATTTAAGTATAGTTGATTTATAATGCTGTTAATTTCTGTTGTACAGCCAAGTGATTCAGTTATACATATGTATTCTTTTTCATATTCTTTTCCTTTACGGTCCTACACTAGGACCTTGTTGTTTAAGAGCTTGTATAATCTTTTTTTTTTCCAGTTTGTATACTCTTATTACAAAGAACTCATATGGTCTAACTAGTTAGAATAAAATACTCTTACCAATTAATCATTAATAATAATAAACACTTTCAAATTTCAGTTTTAATTTCTAGCATCACATGAATCTTTCATTACCTGAAAAGCCATAACCTAGCAACTTAAAAAAAGCATACACACAATAAAACTGAAAAGATGATTTCACTGTTTTGTGGCATTTTGTCACCAGTTACTGGTATTCTTGTTACCAGTTACTAGTATTTATTTCTATATGTTCTGTAAACACGGCACCTTAATATAAACACATTCATGCTCACACAGGAAAGCTTAAACTACAGAAAATGTAGACAACAGGCAACAGTCACATATGACTATATCTTAAAATAAAATTCCAAACCGTAAAATATGCACATTACTCACCAGCCAGCGGCCATTATTTGAAGGATGGAAAAAGATGTGATGCTGTTAAACAAACCAGCCAAGTGCTTTTGCACTAGCTTACTTGGTCCACCCTGTTCAGATAAAAGATCAGCAATATTAGTACCCACGTAATTCTGTAAAATTGAAGGGGTCAACAGGCCCAGGCCTATATACAAATCACTAACGTGGCTCACATTCATCCTACTGGCAAAAACCAGTTCCACCTCTGAATAAAAGTCAGAAACAATTTCCAGATGAATTTCATATAAATCAATTTAAGACAGTCTACTAAAAATAAGGGCAACTTATTGAAATCAAATCATAAAATGGAAAAGGTATCTTTCAATTCAGAGTTAACAGTATCTTTTACTGTTTGCATGTACATAACTTTTGCTGCTAAGGTATTCATCTTAAAATAACCAAGTATGCCACATTAAGCATAAAAAGCATTCCTTAAATGACTGAAGAACTCAAGAATTTCTCATTGCAGGAAATATAGATTTACATAAATGCATTCACATATTTTTTAGTACTTCTAAATGTTTCAAGTGATTAAACTTGTTATATTTGACCATATTTTGACTCAAAAGAAAAAGATTTTTTTTCTTAATCTATTACCAAAACAAACACACAAAACAACCAACCAAACAGCAATATAACTAGAGTTGCAAGGAGAGGGGGAAAGGAGGAAAAGGCTAACATTCACTTTACCAAGTTGAACAACCTTAGGAATATAGGACTAAAATATAATAATAAAGGCCTTGAAAATGTCTGTTTCAAGATGATCTTTTTCAAGAAACAGCACAGATTCATAATGTATGCAAATAGCAAGTCACTGTGTCACATACTCAAAATTAACACAGTATTATACATCAACTGCATTTCAATTAAAAAAAGAATCAGCACAGACCTAAAGTAGACTATCCAGTAACACCAGGAGCATATTTTTCTGCTGAAATGAAAACATTTCCCCACAGTCACATTTCCTAATTTAGATCAAACTATTGAGACCATAATTGCACAGCAAAATATCAAAAAATTTTCAAACTTGTAACATCGCTGACTTTTCATTATATTAAATATTCATATTTAATACAAAATGAAGCTGCCAGTACAAACAACTGTGTGAGCAACAACAACTAACTGAGCCTAATATCAATCACTATCTGATCCTGTGGTCCCTAAAGCCCAAGTTCCAACTCACTGCTTAAAAAAAGATGACAAATATTCAAATGTTTTTGCTCTTACTGAATATAAGAAAGAAAATGGGATTTCCCCTCTGTTTAATATTAAAATAACAACCAAAAAAGAAAAGCTTGAAAGTTTCTTTTTTTTTTAGTCTTACAATGAAACTTACTATCTAAACTTCTGAGTTTCTCTGCTGGCTCTGTGGTAAAGAATCTGCCTGCCAATGCAGAAAATACAGGTTCGATCCCAGATCTGGGAAGACCCCATATGATCTGGAGCACCTAAGCCTGTGTGCCACAACTAATTCGCCTGTGCTCTAAAGTCTGGAGCCACAATTACTGAAGCCCGTGTGCCCTAAAATCTATGCCCCACAAGAGAAGCCATCAAGTGAGAAGCTCGCACCACAGCTGGATGGCAGCCCCCAGAGCAAGGAAAACCCGGCACAGGCAAAAATAAATGGTAAATAATTCGGGAGCTAAATTTCTCACAACCATTCTGTCTTTTCAACAAAGACAGCCAACTGAGCAGTGTAACCAGGGAGAAAATAGCAAACACAGAACAATATCGAGTATCACATGCAGAATAATTCCAAAAGGAGATAACTGCAAAGCAATATGAATGAAAACTTGGAGAACTGTGGTATAAAAGTTGTTCTAATACTCTTTTTGAAGATGATATAAAAATGTAGACTGTATTTTTACTTCTCTTCAATGAGTTGGAAAAATAATCCTTTATGCTTCTCTCCCTTCACTAAGATTACTTTGTCAACAAGCTTTGTGTTCAGGGTAATGTTTTATGTGAACACTGACAATAAATGCACTAATACTGAGATATGCCAAACTCTGCTTTCAAATCTCACCTTTATCAATTTGACTTGGGAAAGTTCTTTTATCCATGACTCTGGTTCTCAGTCTGTAAAACTGTTACAGACATTCTGAATCTCTTGAAACTCTGTCCCCCTACCTAGAGTATAACTGACCTACAACACTGTTAGTTCCAGTACATGACACAGTGATTTGATATTTCTATACATTACAAAATGTTTATAATATAAACTCTGAACTTCTGACCCTTACTTTACAGGTCCATGACTTAAGGATTTATAAATGGTACATTATGACTACATTCTGAGTCTGAGAAACATAAGTTTACTTCATCAGAAATTATCCAAGAATCAAATGACTGACTAAGCCACTAATTTAAACTTATGCGATTATGCAGAATTTCTGTTCCTATAAACCCAGGATCTATAGGAACTATATAAAACAAACAATGCGCTACAAACCATCATGGCAGTGATCCACACCACAGCATGTCCTATATCATAAGCATTTGTTAAAAATCTTGGAACTAACACTTGACTGCTTCCCACTGGGAGGTTCAAGCTTCTCAGAATTCTTGTAAATACCTTTAAAAAGAAAAAAAGAATTAAGGATAACTATTGACAAATAGCAAGTAATTCGTTCATTAAATAACCTACATGTTATATATTGGTGTTACAGTATATATTTTCATTTGATTAGTTTTTATGACATACTGTTTGATAATTTGCTTTATTCCTTAGGAATTCATATAAATAACTGTATACCTTTTTAAAATGACACTCTGAGGTCACAGACATGCAGTTATGAAGCACTCATGCTCAGGTACCCCAAAACAGGCCAATGGCACAAAGTTAAGCATAAAAAGGCAAACAGGAGGTAACTGTAGTTCAATGTGAAATATTCTGACTACATTCTGCCTCGCTAAATGCACACAAAATTATATTATTCTTCGTATGTTTTCATTCCAAGCCAAGGATGCACAAAAATATTTTCTAGCTGATTTCTCTACCTCTTTAAATTTTAAGACTGATTTTCCCCTAAGAACCTGCATTTTAATCAGTCATGTAAGATCTTAATACAATTAGACTTATATTTAAAACATAATTAAATATGTCAAATATGGGGGCTAAAGGTGGGAGAAATTGACTTCTCCATCTTAGTTTCTACGGGCTGGCAACAGAGGAAGGCAGTACAAGCAAAGGCAATCAGAGCATTTGCCTTCTGCTGCTCCCCAGCCCTGCTCTAGTGCCCGTGGGCATCAGAACCAACCACAGCCCGACCACAGTCCTCCTGAAGTGCCACAGGTGATCCTCCTGCATGGTAAACAACACCCAGGATGCAGCATACCTAGAGACATTTTCCAGCTTTATTTACTCTAGGAAAGTACACAATGTGATTTTAAAAGTGGGGAATACTCTAGAAGAACTAACAATACAGTACAAAAAATTCACTGGAAGGGACCAATGTGTGACACCTTGACTAATATTCTTAGTACTTTATAAATTACTCATTCTGAAACTTAAAGAGTTCATGCCGTGCACTGGTAAAAAATCAAACATTTATGATAGCTTGATATGATCTAATTACTTTCTGAAAATAAATGAGCCATCCTTATAAATTACTTATGTTTTTACTAACAATCAAGGAATTTGATTGGTGGTGCTAGAAATCAGCAACCACACACACTTCTCCTTAAAGATATAAAGATGATGTCAGTGCTACTATATTTGTTCAAATGTTCTTAATTACCTTTGGTACGTATGGATCCCAATCTATGTACCCTATATTATCCGTAGCCAATCGAGCAAAGAGATTTACTAGTTGCTGAAAGTAAACAAAAAAGAAAGACAGTTAAGTAAATACATTTGTTGTTTTTAGGGGTCACAGTCACATCCTTTATCCATTTGTTCTTTTCAGAAAAATCGTTATTGGCACAACTGAATTTAATATTTATAACTCAGTCTTTTCAAATCTCCAAATTTAGCCTGATTCTCGTCACCCATATAAAATAAAATACAGTTGAAATGCTTATTTTTAAAAAAAGGAGATGCAAAACATCATCCACAGTGCAAAAAACAGATAAAGAAGTTTTTAATCAAAGACACGTAGAAAACATCCACCAGGTGTCCAGCACCACACGAATGGAGGGTACAATAGGGCCTTCCTCTTCTTGTACTTCACAGTACATGCATATACTTCCAGAGAGTGATAAAACCAAAATAAAGAAATATAAAGAAATGTCTAGTTCTCTTGGAATACAGTAAATACAATTCTAAAAAACTGATTACAACATCGTTAATAGCCAATTTTAAGGAACTGAGAGGGGGACAACAAAGGATGAGATGGTTGGATGGCATCACCAGCTCAATGGACGTGAGCTTCAGCAAGCTCTGGGAGTTGTTGATGGGACAGAGAAGCCCGGCATACTGCAGTCCATGGGGTCACAGAGTCAGACACGACTGAGTGACGAAACTGAAGTTACTTATCAAATGATCTGATAGCTACTTCCAAACTAAAATGTATATAAGAAAAAAATGGGATACTCACCCCCTCCCACTGTGGGAGATTTTGCACTGAAACCCAAAGGCCAATTAATTCATCAAACCAAAGTCTGAAGAAGAAAAATGTTATGAATAGCAAGTGATTTACAGAAAGTGGTTTAAAGCCAGATATCCTTTGTATTTTAAAAAATCTATTATTCTTACTGATACTACACAATCTAGAAAAAGTAACACTGAAAGTTACAAACTTAGTGGAACAAAATATTACTTTTGTCTGAATCTTCCCTTTTCAATTTATTTACGCTAAAAGGAATAATCTCATCAAATTTCTACTTCATTGCTAAATAACTGTCTATCCCTATCTAACACTGTTAAGCTTCTCCTTCCTCTCCATGCCCTTCTCCTTTAATGCTTTCCTTTCACTACCTGTTCCTGCAACTCTCCCTTACTCTCTTTTCTTTAATAGGCCAACTAGTAATTACACCATTAATTAGCACTACAGTAATAGTTCCATAAAAAAAAATGAGTCACAAAGTGTTAGGAGCAATTAAATTAAAGTGGGAAAAAATATCTCAAAGTAAATAAAGTGAAGAGAATACAAGGGCAAAAATACACTTGATTATTAACCAATTTTCACAAATGTCAAAGAAATTAAAAGTTTTTAGAAGTTTATAATTAAAGCTAAAATTTCATAAATATATAGCTAGATACAAAATTTCTGACTTGACAGATATAAAAGATGTGACATCTCACTATAGAAAACATGCTGGGAGAGATGGTGGGAGGGCCAAGCATAATAACCCTCCCATCCATAATATACTGATACGTATTATTATCCTTCTAGTTGTTTTTATACCTGTTCCTTTTTTCATAAAAGTATAATCTAAGTATTTTTCATTCTAGGGTTTATTATATACCTGCAGTTATGAGAGAGAGAGAGAGACCGCAGAAAACTATACTACATGATGAGGGTTAAAATCGAGGTTTAGAAAAACATTTTTCCCTTCCCTAAACTCTATGCAATGTAACATTTCCATCACTGCTTATTTATTGAAATTTTCAATTCCTTTTTGCAGTTATCATTCCTTCTCTCCCAATATCTTTGAAAGCCCATGTCTTATGTGGCTTGATATATAAATGCCTTACTTTCTATTTGCAAACTGATATATAATTGTTTTAGCTTTCATACACACTTCAAGTATAAGAAACATAATGCTTGAGTTGGTAATTTCTTTTTTACTGATTACTGTACTAGTTTGCCTACATACATACATGTATATGTGTATGTGTGCATATATACATATATGCATTCCCTACTATATTCTAGAATCTATTGATTCACACACACACACACAAACAGACACACACATATATACACTTACTTAAAACCTTTATGATGAAGTTCTGGAGGAAGGGAGGTAGGAAGAAATATTTCAAAGTAAGTGATGGCCTTTTGCATTGTTACATCAAAAGGACACATTAAAGGCCGCCATTCTTCTAGCATCTCAGCTGTGGCATCTGCTGGAAAATACCTAATAAAAAAGAATGTTTTCATGTATCTGATCATTGACTAAAAGCTCTACATCATTATATGACTAATAAAAAGGAGGGAGAAGGGGAATGTACTCATAAGATTATATCACACACTAAGTTAGCTGACAAGAAACACATTTTTATAATTCTAAAATAAATAGCCTGTCACACTTAAGTTAGATAAGGTAAATTTTCTTTTTGTCTTTGGACCTGGAAAATGCTATAAAAGCTGATAAATCTCAGATAAAATACAAAGCATTCAAGTCATCTACAAACTTAAAACATGATTGCTGTTATTTTTTTCTTCCTGTGTGCTATATAATAGCAACAGAAAAAAAAAATCCTGTCACAGAGAACCCAGTCAATATAAGAAACAGATAATCAGCAAAGTGAGAAAGAATATCAGCCCAGGAACCTTTTGGCACCTAAGGAACAAACCATTTACCCTCAGTAGACCCTGAGTTCTAAGAAATGACTGAACTAGATGATCTAGTCCTACAGGCTCTAACATTCTAAAACTCTAAGATATGGGCAGGAGGATCCCTGGGGCACAGAAGATTCAGAAAAATAAAAGCAGAAGTGTATAGACAAACACAAAATGAAGACAAGTGGATAATGAGGACCATTATCCATTTGGGTATGGAAAGGATACCCAAATGGGAGGCAACTGGTATTTAAAATAATGACAAGCATATTAAAATTTCTGATTTGAATATGGGCCAGAAAAAGGAAACTGCTTCAAATACACTTGGAAGTTTGGCCTATACATCATATTATTAATCTTATTATATCTTTATATCTCTGTGTTACTAGAATCACACTTCACTGCATATCTTCAAAGATCTTATACACTGAATCCTCTTCCTAATTTTTCATAGTCAACTGTCAGCTGAGTAATCCAGAATAAAAGCTTGGCATTCTACAAATTATCTAAGAACCTAAAAACCAGTAAATACCTCAGTGATGATCAAATTTCACAAAATGACAATGCTCACTAGTAGCTTATTGAATAACTTAGGTCAGTTCTTAAGCTTCTTAAAAAGGAGACATTCTATATCTTGAAAATACATTTGTCCAAGACTGACTACTATCGTAAGTCAGCAACAATATCTGATCTATAAACTAATTTCAACTCTTATAATAAGCATATGATAAATTTACAAATTTCCATTCAAAAGAATTCACTGCATTCATAGCAGAAGTATCTTAGAACAATCTGATACATAAGAATGAAAAAATAGTTCAAGACCATACATCTAGATTTTAATTAAACTAAATTCTATCCACATTTATCTTTAAATATCAGAATATGGTATATTCAAAGTCAAACATTCTACTGAAATGAAAAAAAAAAACCGTATGGGCCACCTTCTTATTACTCATTTTTATATAATACCTACAAGGCTCATTTTGGAAAATAATTTTGACTTGAGTAACAATACTCTAGGGATATCTTTCAAATGAAGCCAGTTATACAGACATTATCGCACTCTTACTTTCTAATGGGTGACTGACACCCACACCACTTAAACCTTTCTGAATTTATAAATGAAATCTGAAAAGTTCAGTTCAAGAGTTGGAAATAATACTGCGCTCAGTGACTAACATCACAATGTCAGACACTATATATATCTTTAATTTCCTTTTCAAGGTATACTAAAGATGAGGAAAAGCCCACAGAAACAATAAGAAGATTTATAAATTGAGAAGCTACTTACGGTCGGCAGCTCTTCACGAGTGTTTTGAGAACATTTTCTACAGAACTGGGGGGAAAAAGCCATTTGGTAAGTTAGGTTGGTATATTTAAGAACAGATATAATTCAATTAATAAAATCTCTAAGATACACAGCTATTATCTGTGTACACGCAATAACTAATCCTTCTCTTTCATACGCATAAAAGTCTAATGACTACCTAAATGCTGTGATCTACTCTTTCCTTTGTCTTCATTTTGTTCATTCTGTACAATGAACGAAAGGGAAGAAAACTGGAAAAAGGGCAAATCATCTTCAATCTTTACAAAGTGGGCAGCAATGACCATACTTATCAACACATCAAGAAGTATGCTCAGAGGCTTCAAACAAACAGCAAAGTCTAGAGTGCTTCTATCAGCAGCTGCTGGAGACTGGTTTTCTGTATCCTACTGGTGAAGAGTTTTACAACCCTCCAAGGCACTGTATTGCCAGGAACAATTATCAAAATAACAACAGCCACCTTTTTGACCAGCTACTTAAAAAGTTAGTTGATGAATATTAAAGTGTAATTTATTTTCCAACTTGTAGGTGGTTCAAGTGACTTTAGTAAAGCAAAATAAACACTGGTATATGAACTTATAAATAACACTTCTATTTTAATGAAAAGTCTAGTGTGTACTAGTTTAAACACACATAACCAGAATGGAATACTTAAAATATCAACTAGGCCACAGTCAAAAGAGGTCAGATACAAATCAACAAAACAAAGAGTGATTCTGAATTGGAATTTCAAAATAAATGTGTGCCTACTTATAGGATGATGTATACAAGTAAAAATAAAGCTAGTCCCTACATCTCAAAAGAAAAAATTATGGGGGAAAGAGGTAACTTTTAGGCAGTGCTTCCACCTGACACTTTCTCATTCAGCTTCTTGGAATTCTTAAGTCCAGAAGTCTATCCAACGTCTCTGAAAGCTTAGAACTAATCTTAAGAAATTCTTAAGGAAATTCTAAGGAATAACACAAATCAAACTCAGCACAAGTAATCAATGTAGTATATAACCAAGAAAGAAAACTATTAACTTCATTACTTGAAGCAGTAAGAATCTTCTTTAATTTCAAAAGTAAATATTTAGAACAAAATTAACTGAAGAGGAAACTGGCTACAACTCATGAGGTAATTCTAAAATAAAGAAGATGACTACATGGCTAGAGAGCCATCGCGGAGCATCTTCTGATTATCAGAGAGAGAGATTAACTTCTCTCACAAGAAACTCACCAATTCAGAAACAGAGTTTAATTGAGAGAACATCTAAGCTTGCCTAATTTCTTTTTAAAAAGGTGGGGGGAGAGGGATAAGCTTATCTCCAACTACATTTACAACTCCCTGAAGACCACAGCTAAGATTTTTACTCCTGGGCATTTCTGAAGGGCTTATAACAAGGCTGTGTTCATTTATGTATATACACACATTACTAATATATTTATATATTTATTAATTTACAAAGCTCCATAAACCTTTTCTATCAGGGCAATAAATAAAAGCATGGATCTTTGGATCTTCTTTTAGTTTGGACTGAAGACCCCCACTGAGAAACAAATTTTAGAACTCATAGATAAGATGTAAAGGTCCATCAGGTTACAAACAAAACAAGAGATCAATTTAAATATAGATTTTTTTTAAAGGTAATTCTAAAAAAAAAAAATTTCTAAAATGGTAAACTTATGATTCAAGGAAATAAGCAGAAGGTCTATAATTCTACACTTCCTAATGTTTGTTTTCATGTTAACTTCACATTTATTTTTAACTATTTCTGTGGCAGTATTTCTATTTGATAGTACAACACAGAAAACCTGCTATGCTTACTGGTAACTTTTCTATTCTACCAATAAACTTTCATATAATATCAAAAATGATTCTAGAAAGCCAGTCACAAAAGGCTGCATAGCTATGCTTTCTCCAGTTCCCTTCACGCTTCAGAACAGGTGGTTAATCGTAAGACCTGATAGCTCTCACTTCACTCACTAGAGGAATGGGGTGTGTGGGAATGTGACTCAGTCCATCTAAATGAAGTCAAATTCAACTCCTCCTTATATATAAGCCTGTGCCAATGGATTTATGCTCTTTATCCAGAAAAGGGTACAATCTCTCTAACCTGTGATATCTGTATAGTGACCTTTTGTGATTCTTGTAATCTCTCAAGATGAAGGGAACAATGTTTCTGTTTAAAAATAAAATAAAAGATTAAGGCTAGATGCTACTAGAATATACTTCACTAATTTTTAGAGAGAGGGAATAATCACTTAAGTTTTCCCAACTGTTGGAAATTTCTAATGTTAAAGTGACAACAATTCAAAACACTTTTTTTTTTTT
>SJYC01076596.1:0-18671 GCA_006408675.1 Madoqua kirkii
ATTTTTATAATTCTAAAATAAATAGCCTGTCACACTTAAGTTAGATAAGGTAAATTTTCTTTTTGTCTTTGGACCTGGAAAATGCTATAAAAGCTGATAAATCTCAGATAAAATACAAAGCATTCAAGTCATCTACAAACTTAAAACATGATTGCTGTTATTTTTTTCTTCCTGTGTGCTATATAATAGCAACAGAAAAAAAAAATCCTGTCACAGAGAACCCAGTCAATATAAGAAACAGATAATCAGCAAAGTGAGAAAGAATATCAGCCCAGGAACCTTTTGGCACCTAAGGAACAAACCATTTACCCTCAGTAGACCCTGAGTTCTAAGAAATGACTGAACTAGATGATCTAGTCCTACAGGCTCTAACATTCTAAAACTCTAAGATATGGGCAGGAGGATCCCTGGGGCACAGAAGATTCAGAAAAATAAAAGCAGAAGTGTATAGACAAACACAAAATGAAGACAAGTGGATAATGAGGACCATTATCCATTTGGGTATGGAAAGGATACCCAAATGGGAGGCAACTGGTATTTAAAATAATGACAAGCATATTAAAATTTCTGATTTGAATATGGGCCAGAAAAAGGAAACTGCTTCAAATACACTTGGAAGTTTGGCCTATACATCATATTATTAATCTTATTATATCTTTATATCTCTGTGTTACTAGAATCACACTTCACTGCATATCTTCAAAGATCTTATACACTGAATCCTCTTCCTAATTTTTCATAGTCAACTGTCAGCTGAGTAATCCAGAATAAAAGCTTGGCATTCTACAAATTATCTAAGAACCTAAAAACCAGTAAATACCTCAGTGATGATCAAATTTCACAAAATGACAATGCTCACTAGTAGCTTATTGAATAACTTAGGTCAGTTCTTAAGCTTCTTAAAAAGGAGACATTCTATATCTTGAAAATACATTTGTCCAAGACTGACTACTATCGTAAGTCAGCAACAATATCTGATCTATAAACTAATTTCAACTCTTATAATAAGCATATGATAAATTTACAAATTTCCATTCAAAAGAATTCACTGCATTCATAGCAGAAGTATCTTAGAACAATCTGATACATAAGAATGAAAAAATAGTTCAAGACCATACATCTAGATTTTAATTAAACTAAATTCTATCCACATTTATCTTTAAATATCAGAATATGGTATATTCAAAGTCAAACATTCTACTGAAATGAAAAAAAAAAACCGTATGGGCCACCTTCTTATTACTCATTTTTATATAATACCTACAAGGCTCATTTTGGAAAATAATTTTGACTTGAGTAACAATACTCTAGGGATATCTTTCAAATGAAGCCAGTTATACAGACATTATCGCATTCTTACTTTCTAATGGGTGACTGACACCCACACCACTTAAACCTTTCTGAATTTATAAATGAAATCTGAAAAGTTCAGTTCAAGAGTTGGAAATAATACTGCGCTCAGTGACTAACATCACAATGTCAGACACTATATATATCTTTAATTTCCTTTTCAAGGTATACTAAAGATGAGGAAAAGCCCACAGAAACAATAAGAAGATTTATAAATTGAGAAGCTACTTACGGTCGGCAGCTCTTCACGAGTGTTTTGAGAACATTTTCTACAGAACTGGGGGGAAAAAGCCATTTGGTAAGTTAGGTTGGTATATTTAAGAACAGATATAATTCAATTAATAAATATCTCTAAGATACACAGCTATTATCTGTGTACACGCAATAACTAATCCTTCTCTTTCATACGCATAAAAGTCTAATGACTACCTAAATGCTGTGATCTACTCTTTCCTTTGTCTTCATTTTGTTCATTCTGTACAATGAACGAAAGGGAAGAAAACTGGAAAAAGGGCAAATCATCTTCAATCTTTACAAAGTGGGCAGCAATGACCATACTTATCAACACATCAAGAAGTATGCTCAGAGGCTTCAAACAAACAGCAAAGTCTAGAGTGCTTCTATCAGCAGCTGCTGGAGACTGGTTTTCTGTATCCTACTGGTGAAGAGTTTTACAACCCTCCAAGGCACTGTATTGCCAGGAACAATTATCAAAATAACAACAGCCACCTTTTTGACCAGCTACTTAAAAAGTTAGTTGATGAATATTAAAGTGTAATTTATTTTCCAACTTGTAGGTGGTTCAAGTGACTTTAGTAAAGCAAAATAAACACTGGTATATGAACTTATAAATAACACTTCTATTTTAATGAAAAGTCTAGTGTGTACTAGTTTAAACACACATAACCAGAATGGAATACTTAAAATATCAACTAGGCCACAGTCAAAAGAGGTCAGATACAAATCAACAAAACAAAGAGTGATTCTGAATTGGAATTTCAAAATAAATGTGTGCCTACTTATAGGATGATGTATACAAGTAAAAATAAAGCTAGTCCCTACATCTCAAAAGAAAAAATTATGGGGGAAAGAGGTAACTTTTAGGCAGTGCTTCCACCTGACACTTTCTCATTCAGCTTCTTGGAATTCTTAAGTCCAGAAGTCTATCCAACGTCTCTGAAAGCTTAGAACTAATCTTAAGAAATTCTTAAGGAAATTCTAAGGAATAACACAAATCAAACTCAGCACAAGTAATCAATGTAGTATATAACCAAGAAAGAAAACTATTAACTTCATTACTTGAAGCAGTAAGAATCTTCTTTAATTTCAAAAGTAAATATTTAGAACAAAATTAACTGAAGAGGAAACTGGGCTACAACTCATGAGGTAATTCTAAAATAAAGAAGATGACTACATGGCTAGAGAGCCATCGCGGAGCATCTTCTGATTATCAGAGAGAGAGATTAACTTCTCTCACAAGAAACTCACCAATTCAGAAACAGAGTTTAATTGAGAGAACATCTAAGCTTGCCTAATTTCTTTTTAAAAAGGTGGGGGGAGAGGGATAAGCTTATCTCCAACTACATTTACAACTCCCTGAAGACCACAGCTAAGATTTTTACTCCTGGGCATTTCTGAAGGGCTTATAACAAGGCTGTGTTCATTTATGTATATACACACATTACTAATATATTTATATATTTATTAATTTACAAAGCTCCATAAACCTTTTCTATCAGGGCAATAAATAAAAGCATGGATCTTTGGATCTTCTTTTAGTTTGGACTGAAGACCCCCACTGAGAAACAAATTTTAGAACTCATAGATAAGATGTAAAGGTCCATCAGGTTACAAACAAAACAAGAGATCAATTTAAATATAGATTTTTTTTAAAGGTAATTCTAAAAAAAAAAAATTTCTAAAATGGTAAACTTATGATTCAAGGAAATAAGCAGAAGGTCTATAATTCTACACTTCCTAATGTTTGTTTTCATGTTAACTTCACATTTATTTTTAACTATTTCTGTGGCAGTATTTCTATTTGATAGTACAACACAGAAAACCTGCTATGCTTACTGGTAACTTTTCTATTCTACCAATAAACTTTCATATAATATCAAAAATGATTCTAGAAAGCCAGTCACAAAAGGCTGCATAGCTATGCTTTCTCCAGTTCCCTTCACGCTTCAGAACAGGTGGTTAATCGTAAGACCTGATAGCTCTCACTTCACTCACTAGAGGAATGGGGTGTGTGGGAATGTGACTCAGTCCATCTAAATGAAGTCAAATTCAACTCCTCCTTATATATAAGCCTGTGCCAATGGATTTATGCTCTTTATCCAGAAAAGGGTACAATCTCTCTAACCTGTGATATCTGTATAGTGACCTTTTGTGATTCTTGTAATCTCTCAAGATGAAGGGAACAATGTTTCTGTTTAAAAATAAAATAAAAGATTAAGGCTAGATGCTACTAGAATATACTTCACTAATTTTTAGAGAGAGGGAATAATCACTTAAGTTTTCCCAACTGTTGGAAATTTCTAATGTTAAAGTGACAACAATTCAAAACACTTTTTTTTTTTTAATAAATCAAAAGGGATCTAACAGAGGAACTAAGCTTTGGTTGGGTTTTCTCAAACCCTCTTCCCTCTTAGTAAAGGCATGTTAGGTTGGAAAGAAAGCCACAGTATGCCATGTAATGAATGGGTCACAGCTTGGGCTCAGAGTCAGACAGATTTGAAGGTGAACACTTGTCCAACTATTTACTAGGAGAGAAATATTATACAGCCTCATATCTATGTAAGAGCAATAATACCTACCTCTCATTAGGCTTTTACAAAAATTAAACAAGATAATGTAAAGAAAGCAGTTACCTGGCCCAGAATTAAGCACAATAAACATTAACTATAATTATTTCATATTTAGCCAAAATAAATTATATTTTCAATCTCCTTAAGAACTAAAATTTTGTAGTAATTTTGCTTTTACACTTGTTCTACTGCCTCTGAGTAGCTATTAATTTATATTTAGGAAATGGCATCAAAATAGGAAAGTCTTCCCCCAACTGCCACCCTATTTATCAGGGCAGAAAGTAAGCTCCTGTCCCAATTCTTGAGCTCTTGTTCCAGTTTCAACAAATGACTCTGTGTGAATTTTCCTTTTTGGGAAGCAAGTTCCTTATGATTTCTTATGTTAATAAAGTAAATGCCAAAGATGTAGCAGAGAAGCCTGAGGAAAGCCAAAAGCTTTGGCCTCCAGTTACTCAGATAGTGGACTTATATAAACCTGGACAATGTTCATGTTGAAATCAAAGAAATGTGCAGCAAATGAAAGAGTCAAGCTGAGAGTCGTATGGACTGCCCATGCCAGAAGGTTCAGCTTCACTTCACAATTCTCGAGCTAAAAATTAACTTCAGGGAAATCAGACTGGCTTTTTTATAAATGAACTCGGAAACTGTAACCTTGGTATATTCTACATACCTCTCCTTCAACCTCCCTGTAACTTAATACATCCATTGTTTCCTGATTTTCTAAATAATACAAATCTACCATCAGCCTTCTCAAAGCTAATCTTTTAAAATCTAACACTGCTTATCAGCAAGCAGTCATTTATCACAGCCACTTCACACAAAATTTTGGTGGTGTTGTTCAGTCGCCAAGTCTTATCTGACTCTTCGTGACCCCATGACTGCAGCACGCCAGGCCTCCCTGTTCATCACCATCTCTCAGAGTTTGCCTAAGTTTATGTCCACTGAATCGGTGAAGTCATCCAACCATCTCATCATCTGCCCTCTTCTCCTTTCCTTAGTGTGCTGCCTCGATTTGTAACTTGTAATATGCTACTCCAATTAAGGGCATGGGACACTGTTTTATGACATAAAACCATGACCCAAAGATTCAAATGCTTCTTTTATGAAGTAAACAATAAGCAGCTCTTAAGTTGCTAGTATTAAATTCACAGCTGGTATTAAGTTCACAGATCTTCCCCAATTGTAATTTTTCTACTGAATAATAATAAACAAAACCCCTACTTGTTTCTCCAGTAGAAAGTAAGACAAATTAAGAGTAAAAAGGGTATTTTGCCCCTGAGGTGAAAAAAAAGAGGAGAAAGAGGGAAAGGAAGCAAAGGAGGAGGAGGAGGAGGATGGGACAGAGAAGATCAAGGGAAAGGAGAAGCCAGTTTATAGTCCTTGCTCCAAACAACGGAACCAGCTTTTAAAATCATGTTGAAATACACGGCTCCAAACAACGGAACCAGCTTTTAAAATCATGTTGAAATACACGGCATTCTAAGCAGTGGTTTCAGTAAAGACAAATACATAAGGCACAGGAGTTTAAGACTTGAAAGACAAACAGTTAACAAATGAAGCAACCTTTCACTTTTGATACTAAAATAGTATTCTAAAAATAGTCATGAACACATGCAGTCAGCTGACAGAACTGTTTCAAAATGTGTCAGAATACATCTAAGACCAAAGTACTCAAAACAAAATACCAGTTCCAAAAGCATGCCATATTAAAGGGTTCTTTAAGAAATTTTCTAAAATAAAATGTTTATAAAAAGTCACATTTCTATCCCTTGGTTATGAACACTTGCTATTCTACTGTATCATTTATAAATAGAATCTTTAGTGGAAAGTATGTTTTTAAATGTTCTCAGTGACTCCCCACCTTAGAAATTCAGGAGTCAGAGACTTCCTCTGAGGAACAAAAAGTACTGTTATCTGGCTCTCCAAATAGTATCTCTAATATTGCTGCATAAGAACCAAGACCATTAGACTCCTCTGGTATTAAAAATCAAGGCAAATGTGATGAAGAAAAGTCCAAGAACCAAAGAATTCAAAAATCTTTCAAAGTTAATTGTTACATAACTTTATACAGTGTGATCTGAATGGAAATACGGTAACAGGTTCTCCTTTCCAGAGAAGTAAAATATGATAATAACAGTAAAAAGATTACAAGAAATGAGAGACAATGAATAAAGAATTATAGTCCTGAGAAACCATTTTAAGTATAACTTTCTACCTTGTTTTTTAAACAGAAGACACATTAAGCTTCAAATTTTGTCCTACAGTGCGGCCTCTCACCAAGAAAGTGCCCCCTCAGAAGCAGTTCCCAGTATTCTTTCTGCTTCCGTAACACTGGAACGATAATCACCAGTTTTAAAAAAAGGCTGCACTCACAGGGCTGCACTTCACAATGCTGCTCCTTTCAGTGCAGGCATACAGCCCGGTATGTGAGTACTTCAAGCCACTCGGCCAATATAGCTCATCTTCCTGCAGCATCAACTTTAGCCAAGAGATACACAGGGAAGAAATTTTTACTTATGAAAACATGACTTAATAAGCTTAATAAAGACATGAATGTTTAAGATAAAATGTAAAAGTTCCAAGAAACTTCTCATACCAACCTCTTAGGAAACCTCTTTAAGTAAAGGGTAGGAGGTATTAAGTGGACAGTCTGAGATGGACAGGAACAGGAAGAATATTGGTTTGGAAACTACAAGACCTGCATCTTACAGAATTAAAAACAGAAAAAAAAAGAAAGTGCTGGACTAGTGATAAGAGAACAGGAAGGGCAGATTAATGAGGCAGGAAACTTTAACTAGCATGGAAGCAAGAAAAGAGAAAACAAATCTGTAAGGCTTTAACCACATGCAGGGAGCATTCTGGAAATGTAAGGGACATTTTTGATTATCACAATTAGTAGGGAGGACTCATTGAAACTTTAGTGATTAAAAGCCAGGTACACCAGATATCCGGCAATTCACAGAATAGCCAAACTCAACATAAAATTATTACTGCAAGACTTCCAAATATCTCAATACATGGTCATATAGATTAAAACTTTTTGAACTTAAAAGATAACTGTTTTAACATTATTTTTCACAGTTTATTAATAGACATCGAATCTCTAGGAATACAACTAACATATATACTGAAGGAAGGCTGTATTTTGTTTTGCTGAAAATTTTACCTAAGGTTATTCATGATTTCTAAAGAAAAAAATTACAGCATAATGGCAATTCTGCTGCTACATCTGATTTGGCAAAACCAAATCCTTGAGCATATACAGATTTACATATAAATATGTAACTAATACTGATGATTGTTTTAAGTCTTGGAAACAAGTATCATTGGCAGTTAGTGATACACAAAAAATGAGGATGTCACAGAACTTCATTAATAGTTTTGTTGTTGAAATGCTTCATGTTTTTTTGGACTGTCATCCTTTTTGGGTAAGGCACAAAAGGCTATTCATGCTGTAAAAATTACACACTGACATTATTTATGTTGGCAAAAGTCAACTGCACAAATTTTATATGGCTTCATATACTATGTGTCTTTTCCTAATTCACCCTTTGCCTCTATTTCTTTCACATGTAATAATGTTTAAAAATAATGTTGGAAATACTAGTAACTATCCCACAAATTATATAAAGAATTACTGTGACACTATGTTATAAATAGGGGCTTCGCTGGGGGTTCAGACTGTGAAGAATGTGCCTACAATGTGAGAGACCAGAGTTTGATTCCTGGATTGAGAAGATTCCCTGGAGAAGGAAATGACTACCCACTCTGGTATTCCTGCCTGGAGAATTCTGTGAACAGAGGAGCCTGGTGGGCTACAGTCTATGGGGTCACAAAGAGTCAGACATGACTGAGCAACTAACACTCTCACTTTTTCACTATGTTATAAATAAAGTCAGCTCACCTGCCAGAGTATCTTACTTCCTTTTTTCCCAGTCAGTAGTCTGAAATTAAAAGTTATTTCTCTCTCTCTTATCAGATGTATGATCTGTTATTCTATATCCTAGTACTAAATTTTATTTTAATGTCCACTAAAAATACTGCTCTTACGTTTTCTTGTACTTCTGATAGAGACTATGTTTTGACCTTTTTTACTTATAAATTCAAACTTACTCATTATAAATAGATGTAAAATCTGAACACCATACTGTTTTACAGTGTAACAGTACATGCATGTTTGAATACAGATTGCTTCAAATAAACTTTGTTGTTGTTCAGTTATTAAGTTGTGTCTCTTTGCAACCCATGGACGTAGCACATTGGCTCCTCTGTCCTCCACCATCTCCCAGAGTTTGCTCAAATTCATGTCCATTGAGTCAGTGATGTTGTTTAACCACCTTATTCTCTGCCACCCTCTTCTTTTGCTTTCAGTCTTTCCCACCATCAGGGAAAGTTCAGCTTCAGCATCAGACCTTCCAAAGAATATTCAGGACTAATTTCCTTTAGGATTGACTGGTTTGATCTTTGCTGTTCAAGGGATTCTCAAGAGTCTTCAGCACCACAATTCAAAAGCACCAATTTTTGACACTCAGCCTTCTTTATGGTCCAACTCTCACATCTGTACATAACTACCGGAAAAATCATAGCTTTGACTAGATGGACCTTTTTCAGCAAAGTAATGTCTATGCTTCTTAATATGCTGTCTAGGTTTGTCATAGCTTTCTTTCCAAGGAGCATGTGTCTTTTAATTTCACGGCTGCAGTCACCATCTGCAGTGATTTTGGAGTCCACAAAAATAAAGTCTGTCATTGCCTCCACTTTTCCCCCTTCTATTTGCCATCAAGTGATGGGACAAGATGACATGATCTTCATTTTTCGAATGTTGAGATTCAAGCCAGCATTTTCACTCTACTCTTTCACCTTCATCAAGAGGCTCTTTAGCTCTTCACTTTCTGCCATTAAAGTGGCATCATCTGCATATCTGAGGTTGTTGGTATTTCTCCCAGGAATCTTGATTCCAGCTTGTTCTTCATCCAGCCTGTCATTTGGCATGATGTATTCTGCATTTAAGTTGAATAAGCAAGGTGACAACAGACAGCCTTTTTGTACTCCTCTCTCAATTTCGAACCAGTCAGTTGTTCCATGTCCAGTTCTATCTGCTGCTTCTTGACCTGCATGCAGGTTTCACAGGAAGTCGGTAAGGCGGTCTGGTATTCACATCTCTTTAAGAATTTTCCACAGTTTGTTGTGATCCACACAAAGGCTTTAGCATAGTCAATGAAGCAGAAGTAGATGTTTTTCTGGAACTCTTGATTTTTCAATGATCCAACAGATGTTGGCAATTTATCTCTAGTTCCTCTGCCTTTTCTAAATTCAGCTTATACATCTGGAAGTTCTTGGTTCACATATTGATAAAGCCTAACTTGAAGGATTTTGAGCATAACCCTGCTAGCATGTGAAATGAGTCTAACTTGACAATTTTTTTGGCACTGCCCTCCTTTGGAATGAAAAATGACCTTTTCCAGTCCTATGGACACTGCCAAGTTTTCCAAATTTGCTGACATAATGAGTGTAGCACCTTAACAGGATCATCTTTTAGGATTTTAAATGGCTCAGCTGGAATTCCATCACCTTCACTAGCTTTGTTCATAGTGATACTTCCTAAGGCCCACTTGATTTTACACTCCAGGATGTTCAGCTCTAGGTGACTGACCATACCATCGTGGTTATTAGGGTCTTTGACCTTTTTTATACAGTTTTTCTGTGTGTTCTTGCCACCTCTTCTTCATCTCTTCTGTTTCTGTTAGGTCCTTACCTTTTCTTTCCTTTACCATTTCCATCCTTGTATGAAATGTTCCCTTGAAATCTCCAAGTTTCTTGAAGATATCTCTAGTCTTTCCCATTCTATTGTTTTCCTTTATTTCTTTGCACTGTTCATTTAAGAAGGGCTTCTTATTTCCCCTTCCTAGTCTCTGGAACTCTGCATTCAATTGAGATATCTTCCCCTTTATTTCTTTTTCCATTATTTCTTTTTTGGTTAAAACATAATTTATATTTATTTTTGAGTGTAGAAAGGTCATGTTACTTATGAATTTTACTTTGGAATTGTTATCTATACAATACAACAAGAGTTTCTGAGTCTATGTGAGTCAAGAGTCATGGCTTTAAAGCAAAAGATTTCATCAAAGACTCGATGTCTCTTCAAAATACCAAGAACAGTTAGGGTGAAACTTTTAAGGAAGGTTTCCATAACAGCAAGGATAATGTGAAGTTAAGGAAATAACTTGGTAATTAGTATCAAGATGAATGGGAAGAACTACAAACAATAACTAACACTAACAATTATAAGCTTTAACAAAACTTCCAGGAAAACAGTGGCACTGCTGAAGAGGAAAGCCATAGGTATTCATGAATAACCATATAATAGTTTAAAAAAAACCAAGTGCCTGCCTCTGGAAAGTTATACCTGTCAGGACAGGAGGTATGACACTTGGTTATAAAGAAGCAAGTAAAAGAACTACTGAAAAAGGAGAAACTACCAAAGGAATTGCTTTCTCTCCCACATGATTTATCAAACACTTTCAGAGGTAATCAAAAAATGAGCCAGGAAAATTTCAGAAAGATAACTGACTTGAACACGTTTAAAGGTTCCTGAAATCTATGAAATGGTGATTCTAATCAAAAGTTCAATGGGTTCATATTTTAAGGTCTAGTCAATCCAGTCTGTGCCATGCTCCCTCCAGCAGAAATAAAACTCAAAAGTAATCCTTCATGTTAAATTTTGGGTTTTCATAATAAATATTAGTAAAAACACATTTGGACATTTTACCATTTAGTTTTATGTCAGGTTTTGCTATTTTTATCACTGAAATGGGTTTCTTTGTTTTAACATGGAGTCTTCAGGAAATAAATGCCTTCTGACCATTATATTTGTGAGCACTGTCCAAAAAGAGTTAGGGCCTAAGTTCACAATTACCTATACTTATTTACTCTTTTCATTAAATCATTTCACTATTTACCTATGACCTGAGTATCTTTTAGAGTTTGTCATTTGCCGTCAAAATTTTCCAAATAAATTCACTTAAGGCTGCTGACTTAAGTGAAGCCTAATAACTAAATGAATTGACCTGGGTAGGCATGTAAATATGTTTAGGACTGAGAGAAAAAAAGACAGAAGTAAATGTTTAAAGATTTAATTTATAAAAGAGAGAAAGGAAAAATAATACAGGCATATAAACTGATGCTCTTCAGGAAATCAGTACATATATATGTAACAAACTACTCTAGATAATAAAAGGAAATAGCTATTAAAAGTTGAAGATTTCCTAAAAATAAACCTCAGTTACAAATTCAAGTCAAACATGCAAAGATTAAGAAATTTAAGGGGCAGATCACAACTGGACAAACTGTTAACAAGGAAAAATGACACTGTGCAGTCAAGTCTGAAATCACTATTATTCAAAAAAGGACAGATCATCACACTGTACTCTGTAAAGGTTCCGGATAAAATGTAAAATGTACCAAAATGAGAGATGTGGAAGAGTCAGGATATATGCACAAGAAGCCAAAAACACCCGGAGATTTATAATCTTGGAATGTCTAAACATTACTTGCAAATTATATAAACCAAGGAGCACATTTGACCGTGCTCTAAGAATAGTCATTCACTGAAACCGATGCTTCTTTAACTGTAAGTGTGTGCACTCTGGGATGTGGATGCCCCTGGAATAGGCAAAGCTCCTCTTTTTGAAGCATTCATTTCAGGTGAAGAATTAAAACACATGTGGATATACTATGAAGAATGCCAAATGTGCATTACTTTTAGTGACAAAAGACGAGATTTCAAACAAAAATCTCTCGTTTCCTTTGGCCAGGATGCTGATGAACTTTAGTTAGTAAGAGATACAGTGGTGGGAAATTCTTAACTGCAGTTTCAGATACAGGTTCAGTTCAGTGGCTCAGTCTTATCCAACTCTTTGCAGTCCTATGGACTGCAGCACACCAGGCCTCCCTGTCTATCACCAACTCCTGGAGCTTATTCAAACCCAAGTCCATTGAGTCAGTGATGCTGCCCAACCATTTCATCCTGTTGTTCCCTTCTCCTTCCACCTCCAATCTTTCCCAGCATCAGGATCTTCTCCAATGAATCAGTTCTTCACATGAAGTGGCCAAAGTATTGGAGTTTCAGCTTCAGCATCAGTCCTTCCAATGAATATTCAGGACTGATTTCCTTTAGGATGGACTGGTTGGATCTCCTTGCAGTCCGATGAACTCTCAAGAGTCTTCTCCAACACCACAGTTCAAAAGCATCAATTCTTCGGCACTCAGCTTTCTTTATAGTCCAACTCTTCAGCAGTCCATACACGACTACTGGAAAAACCACTGCTTTGACTAGACGGATCTTTGTTGGCAAAGTAATGTCTCTGCTTTTTAATATGCTGTCTAGGTTTGTCATAGCTTTTCTTGCAAGGAGTGTCTTTTAATTTCAAGAGGGCAATAAATTGTTTTAGAAGTTACATAGAAATGAGCACATTAAAATGTATATTTGCTTGCTTATCTCAAGAAATCCAATATTTCTCAATTAAGATCAAGCCCCAAAAGTGCTCTCCCAAAAGTACTTTAAATGGAAATACTTACTTAGGAAACCAATTTAATCCCAGGTGTTCTGTCTTAGAATATAATATTCTTTCCACCATGTCATAAAGTGGTCGCCAAGGTAACTCCAAATCATCTCTTGAAAGAAGCTCCTTTTTCCTAATTAAAGAAAGAGCATGCACATTACACACACTCTACAGGGAAGGCAGTTGCTAAATGCTGCGGTCATCACAGTGGGTTTTTGCTTTCCCCCATCCTCAGCCATTCGCTGGTAAAACACGTCAGTAGGAAGAACAACACACAGGACTTTTGCCGCTGCTCAAACCTCAAAGGGCACCACATAAAAAGAGGCATTACACAGCCACTATGGAGAACAGTGTGGAGATTCCTTACAAAACTGGACACAGAACTGCCATATGACCCAGCAATCCCAATGCTGGGCATACACACTGAGGAAACCAGAATTGAAAGTGACACATGTACCCCAGTGTTCATCACAGCACTGTTTACAATAGCCAGGACATGGAAGCAACCTAGATGCCCACTGGCAGATGAGTGGATAAGAAAGTTGTGGTACATAAACACAGGAGAATATTACTCAGCTATTAAAAAGAATGCATTTGAATCAGTTCTAATGAGGTGGATGAACTGGAGCCTATTATACAGAGTGAAGTAAGTCAGAAAGAAAAACACCAATACAAGTATATTAACGCATATATAAGGAATTTAGAAAGATGGTAACAATGACCCTATATGTAAGACAACAAAAGAGATACAGATATAAAGAACAGACTTTTGGACTCTGTGGCAGAAGGCAAGGGTGGGATGATTTGAGAGAATAGCATTGAAATGTATATTATTGTATGTGAAATAGATCAGCAGTTCAAGTTTGATGCATGAAACAGGGCACTCAAAGTCGGTGCACTGAAACAATCCTGAGAGGTGGGATGGGGAGGGAGGCGAGAGGGGGGTTCAGGGTAGGGTTCCACCCTATAGGGACATGGACACCCATGACTGATTCATGTCAGTGTATGGCAAAAAATACTACAATACTGTAAAGTAATTAGCTTCCAACTAAAATAAATTAATTAAAAAAGAAAAAAAAGAGGCATTACAACTTGTGCCACCATTATTGTAGATGAGTTTCATACTTTGCCATACTATCTATGGAGTACTCCCTGTTTTTGGAATTGTGCTGGGTGTCCAGGATAAGGAAAAGAATAAAAGATCGCTGTCTTCACAAGGATCTTACAACTTACATAAGGGAAGCTAATTAGTATAAATGAAACAATCAGACAACATATAGCTCAGTGTGTGCTAGAGAAGAGAAGGCTTCATGGAGGAAAAAGAATTTTAATTAAAAGGTTAATTAACTCATGTAGTTTAAACTTATGATAAAGTCTTCTGCAATCTTTCTCCAAAATGGTAACCTGAGACTTGGTCTTACCAAAGAACACTTGGCTCTCCTCATTCCCTAAAATCTGGAAGAAAAAAAAAAAAATCTTATCAGAAATTATAACAAACGGACTTACTTTAACAAGTTGATCAAGAGACGGGCAAATCCCTGCATCATGCTGATTTCCAGTTTTGGAATTGATACCAGCTCATATAATAACTTGATAAAAAGAACATGATCTTCTTTGCTAAATTTTCTCCCATAAAGTCGAATATATCTGCAAGAGAAGAATTGATACAGACTTTAAAAATAGATATGGTGACACATTTTTGTTCATTGAGGCATTAGTCACATACCCAAGGTGGAGAAGTAATGTAAATGTCCATCAACAGATAGATATATGTGTGTGTGTACACAAACACACATATATATGTGTGGGAATATTACTCAGCCTTTAAGAAGGCAGCCATCATATGCTAAAACATAGACGGACCTTGAGGACATTATGTTAAGTGAAATAAGACATCAAAAAAAGTCCAATACTGGATGATTATCACTTATATGTAATATCTAAAGTAATCAAATTCACAGAAACAGAATGATGGTTGCCAGGGGCTGGGAAGGCAGAAATAGGGAGATAACAGGGCTTCAGTCATACAAGATGAAAAAGTCCTAGAGATCTGTGGCATAACAATGTACACACACTTAACAATACCACACAGTACACTTAAAAATTGTTAAGAGGGTAAATTTAAGAGCTTGCCACAATTAAATATAATATGTATTGCTACACTTTAATTTCAAATGTCTTTGATGTTATTTTGTATCCACTCATCATTGTGCAGGAAAGATTTATCCTGGATTTTAATTGAGAGATTACCAAATAAGTATTTTATTGACAAGAAGCCTCTAATGATAACTGAATTCTCATCAACCTTTAATGACCTGCAATCTCATTCCTGGGCATGTATCCAGAGAAAAACATGATCTGAAAGGATACATGCAGTCAAGAGCCAAGACATGGAAGCAACTTAAATGTTCATCAATAGAGGAATGGATAAAGAAGATGTGGCACATACACACAATGGAATATTACTCAGCGATTAAAAATGATGAAGTAATGCTACTGCAGCAACATGGGGAACCTAGAGAGTGTCATCCTGAGGGAAGTAAGTCAAATAGAGGAGAAATTGTGTATGACATCTCTTATATGTGGGACTTAAAAAAAATGATACAAATGAACTTACTTACAAACAGAAAGAGATTCACAGACAAAAAAACGAACTTATGGTTGCAGGGAGGGGGAGGAATAGTCAGGGCCTTTGGGAAGGTCATGAACACACTGCTATATTCAAACTGCATAATCAAAGGACCTGCTGTATAAGCACGTGGAACTGTGTTCAATGTTATCTGCCAGCCTGGATGGGAGTGGAGTTTGGGGGAGAATGGGAATATGTCTATGTATGACTGAGTCCCTCTGCTGTTCACCTGAAACAACCACAACACTGCTGATTGGCTATACCCCAATACAAAATAAAAAGTTTAAAGTTTGGAAAAAAAATTCTAATGACCAATTATAACACTGCTGCTTTATTGTTGTATAGTCTTATGCCACAATAACCTGAAAAGAATCCCTCTGGACCTTTCCCTCATTAAACAATGCTCATTCAAGATAACAACCTATTTAAGGACTTACTGAAACTAATTTAAAACACCATATCAAAACACAATAAAACAGAAGAAAAGAGTATAGACATAAAAGTTTACTGTTTTAACCACAAGAATCTTTGATGCAGGCTTATTAAGAATCTGAAACAATACAGCAAATTATCTAATTTGTACTATTTGTTTCTAGACTCGTAACTATAATAAAATTAAATTGCTACAAAAAGTTTAGTTTTTAATCTCAAAATTGTATGTTTTCATTCTTTTTTTTTTTTTTAACTTTAGAGACCCAATGTAATCAAAGGTGTCAACTATAAGCAAACTGAAGGAAAAAGTGTCCCAAAAAGCAAGAATGACTATGGCATAGTTAAGGATTAACTACTTAGAAACCAAACTTAAACTCAGAACTTTTACTGGATATCTAAAATCATAAATTCCTTTTAGGAAGACTGTTCTACAAATATACAAATCATAGAAAAGAGCATTAATATTCCTTACATGATCTTTAGCACTTTCCCATTAACTATGAGCAAATTAAACTCATGTTTAACTTCTAAAATGAGAATAATTGTTTTTCTTTTTCTAGAAAATCCTCAAAATTCTTGGTTCAGTAAAAGCACTCTATTTTCTCAGGCTGCTGCCTACTTATTCAGCTCTTGTCTGTCCATCCAAGGTATAATCCCATGATTGCACCTTACTACTAGACAACTAACCAGTACAGGGCAAGCGGCAATGAGACCAGAGATGTGCTTTACCTTTCAGTGAATGTTTCTTAAGCACTTGCGCCAGGGAAAGTAACTGGGCTAATGAAGACAATACACAAAGACCTTAAGCCCAGGGCTGCCAGAGGTACTTAAAACTGCTGAAAAAGCATGGTACAAACTCCTGAAGTCTCTCTCGATTTCACTCTAAATTGAGGAGTAAAAGCTGCTGCTGCTAAGTCGCTTCAGTTGTGTCTGACTCTGTGCGGCCCCATAGATGGCAGCCCATCAGGCTCCCCCGTCCCTGGGATTCTCCAGGCAAGAACACTGGAGTGGGTTGCCAGTTCCTTCTCCAATGCATGAAAGTGAAAAGTGAAAGTGAAGTCACTCAGCCTGTCGACTCTTGGTGACCCCATGGACTGCAGCCCACCAGGCTCCTCCGTCCATGGGATTTTCCAGGCAAGAGTACTGGAGTGGGGTGCCTTTGCCTTCTCTGGGAGTAAAAGCTAGAATCATTTAAATGCTACTTTCAAACGAAAACAAACCATAAGAAACAGCATTTATCTTAAAGATAAAACAGAATTTTCCAAAGAAACATCTCTTGTTCCCAGGGGCTACCTCAGGCCTTGTCAGGGCTCCAAGTGCCCCTGTGGTTAGGCACTTACTCTCCCCCGTTGCTAAGATATTTCTGTGGAAAAACTGGAGAAACACTGCTCTAAGCCACTGACATAATTTACCTACAAGCGCATTGCTTTTGCTGTAGGATATAAATTGTGTAAAAATGAATGACATAAAATTCATAAACTCCAAAATTTAGTACTATGAAGAGACCAACAGGAGAATCCTTAGAGGAGCTAGGACTGCTAACAAAACCAAAAACTTTAGGGAGATTACTCAGAAACTTATTTCCCCTGTTAACAGCAAACAGTTCTTCCCAACCAGAAAGTAATTCCTGTCTCAGCATTTCTCAAAACACAGCCCAAGAATGCTACTTCTGAAAAGCACAGAAGTACTAAAAGAAAGTTAACTGGTCTTCATTAAAATCAGGAACTTCTATTCACAATTAAATACCATGAAAAGTGAAAGATATTTGGAAGATATTTGGAATCAGATATTTGGAACACATATCTATCTGATAAAGCACTCACTCAAGCTGCATCAGAACTCCTACAAGTCAATAAGAAACAACACAAACAAATTTAAAAAAAAATGGGCAAAAGACTCAGGTAGGCACTTCTGGAAAGCCAACATCCAGATGACTGATGAGCATACAAAAAGGCACTCAACATCATCACTCATCAGTAAATGCAAATTAAAACTACAATAGGGTACCACTTCACACCACCGTACTGGCTGAAATTAAAAAGCTCACAATACTCAGTTTAGTGAGAATAGTACAAAACCAGTTTTTACAGCCACTCTGGAAAAACTTGACATCACCTCATAAATGTTCACTAGACATTAAACTGTTTAAAACGCACATTCCTGGGCTCTATCTTAAAACTGTATATGTTAATCACTCAGTTGCGTCCGACTCTTTGCAACCCCATGGACTGTACCTGCCAGGCTCCTCTGTCTATGGACTTCTTCAGGCAAGAATACTGGAGTGAGCTGCCATTCCCTTTCTCCAGGGAATCCTCCCAATCCAGGAAAAGAACCCAAGTCTCCTGCATTGCAGGCAGATTTTTTACCATCTGAGCCACCAGGGAAGCCCATCAAAACTAGTCCATCAAAAATACTGGGAGTGGTAAATGCAGTAAAGTTGCTGCTTTTCTTCATTCTTGAAAAAGGAAATTTTAAAAAATATTCAGAGTGGAGACTGAGAGTCTTCACTTAAAACTACTCTAGTTGTTCTTTCTTTATTCAAAAAATTCTACTTTAGATTGTATTTAGACAGTCCATTTCCTTTTCCCAATTAATTTGCACATTAAATTTTAGGACTAAAAATTTCTATTAAAATACTTCAAAACCTTAGTAACAGTCATGATTGAATTTTCAAATAGGATATTTTCTTAAACTATCCAGAATATATAGATGACAAGTCATTAGGTTCCATCCTCCCATAGGAGGAAAAAACGGTAAAATACAGAAGCACTTTTCAACGGCTTCCTCTTCACAACCTTATAGTGTTATTAGTAAAACAATTTACTTTTTAATCTCAAGTAAAGACAGCATACCAGGAACAGTCACTATATAATCAAATGTACAATGCTG
>SJYC01076597.1:0-44092 GCA_006408675.1 Madoqua kirkii
CATTAGGATTAAAAAATAAAGCAAACACTATAAAATGTTACTTTTTGATGGTCAAACTGACTCATATTCTTTTGTATACCTCTGTTTAAGCAAACTGTTTTAAAGGAAACAGGCATTATCTATTACAATTAAAATTAACATGTAAAAATATTCATATCAACTTCTGTTGTACAATGCTTATAACTAGGCAATCAATATTTCTGCATTTCTACTATTATCTTAATTAAAAAACCCTTTATCAGAGACTACTCAAGTCCCACTTAAAAGAGCACAGGAGAGACTCCTTGGAGGTCCAGTGGTTAGGATTCAGCACTTTCATGGCTATGGTCCAAGTTCAATTCCTGGTGGGGGAAGTAAGATTTCACAAGCAGCACAGTGGCTAAAGCAATTTTTTAAATAAATAAGAACATAGGAGTCAAGTTGTTCTCACCAGCCAAAAATGAGATCATAAATCATAATAATTAACTGCAAAAGATGTTTAAATTAAGTTCATAAAGAATAAAAGGTATCACCATTTTGCCTTCTGTAACAGATGCAGGATGGCCACTAACATCACAAAAAGAGAACATCGGAGGTTACTCGTCTCCTGATACAATTATACAATACTGACTATTATACAGCCCTGAAACAGAAAATTAAACTTTATGTGCTGAAGAACAGCAACAAAATCAATTACTGTGTGTCTTTACCACTTCAATCTGACTTCCACTAAAGCAGAAGTGGAAATGTAATTAGAATTATATAATTAATAAAACTGATTTTAAAAGACACAAATAAAAATTCTAAGCTTACAGAAACTATGCCTTTTTTTAAATCTTTTTGTAGAACACCTATAAACACTGGTTGTAAAATACACTACAAACAAAACCTTACTTAATCCTAACATGTGGATATTACACTGGCCTGAGTCTGATTATAATAAAATGTAAATTAGAAAATATTAACCAAGTGTAACAAAAAGAAACTGAATCATTTAAAAGCATGCATATGAGTCAATTAAATAATCACTTTCAGACTTAAGGTAGACTCCTCCATGAGGTACTTCCTTTAAAATCATATTCAGTCAATAATGACTATTCTTATTGTTATCAATCAGCATTATTCTGAATCTAGATTAAAGAGTAAACTAGAAACAAAAATAATGATAATTGTTTTAGGAAAGGCAGAATAGTACGTCAATGCTATAATTATACCTAAAACATCTGAAAGTGTTAGTCACTCAGTCGTGTCCAACCCTCTGGGACTCCACGGACTATAGCCTGCCAGGCTCCTCTGTTCATGGAATTCTCCAGGCAAGAATACAGGAGTGGGTTGCCATTCCCTTTCTCTAGGGGATCTTCCCAATCCAGGCATCGAACCTGCATCTCCTGCATGGCAAGGGGATTCTTTATCATCTAAGCCACCAGGGAGCCCTGAAACAATCAACTAAAAAACCACTTTTAGACTACATAAGAAAATTTGCAGAACAGTTTTTTTAAAAGTCAGCAGGCTTCCTGTATGGCTCCCAAATAAAAAAGAATAATAGTTGAAGAAATACTGCTCCATTCATAATACCAACAAATGATTAATTAGAAATATCTCTAAAGAAAAGTGCAAGAGTTAATTTTAACACAATAAAAACTGTACTAAAATGTAAAAAATTTGAATAAAAAGTGAGGCATAACAGGGAATTTTACTCAATATTCTATAATGGCCTATATGGGAAAAGAATCTCAAAAAGAGTGAATATATGTACAACTTACTTTGCTGTAGAACTGAAACTAACACAACAGTGTAAACAGTCTATACTCCAATAAAAAAAATTTTTAAGAGACACCCACAAATGCAAAAAAAAAATATTGTAGACAACAGGAATTTTTTAAAATGCATTTTAATACCTGACAGCTAGGGCTAAACGACAAGTATTTTATAGCCAGGAAAACTAAGATGACCAATGAAATCCTTGACCAACTCCAAAATTAATTTATTTCACACAGGAACTTCAACTTCTTCCTCTATCAAAAAAATAAATATACATACTCTATCTACACTTATCAGCTCCAGTCTTTCTCTTCTGTTCCTAAATGCAAGTCATTCACTCATGTCCAACTCTTTGTAACCCCAGAGACTGCAGCCTGCCAGATTCCTCTGCCCATGGAATTCTCCAGGTCAGAATACTGAAGCCATTCCCTTCTCCAGGGGATCTTCCCAACCCAGGGATCAAACCCAGGTCTCCTGCATTAAAGGCGGGTTCTTTACCATCTGAGCCACCAGGGAATCCCTGTTCCTAAGGTGCCACGAAATAGAAAAAATTTAAAAAGGTAAAATTATCAGATAAATCTAGAGGATGGAGAATTACTTTGACTTCATTCCATGACCAAGTCCTAAAATACATGTCGTTAAAAATGCAGATACAGCTTCTCACTGCTAGAAACAGTAAATGAACAGATAAAATGAAAGGTTTTCTCATAAACCCATCTCTCCTCTTTTCACTCAATTATGTATTCATTCAAGCCAGTCCAGGTTCGATGCATGATACTGGATGCTTGGGGCTGGTGCACTGAGGGGACCCAGAGGGATGGTACAGGGAGGGAGAAGGGAGGGGGGTTCAGGATGGGGAACACGTGTATACCTGTGGCGGATTCATGTTGATGTATGGCAAAACCAATACAATATTGTAAAGTAATTAATCTCCAATTAAAATAAATAAATTTATATTTTTACAAAAAGCATTTCTAGAACAAATAACATGTACAGTATGACCCAAATTGTTCCTTTAGGACAAGAACTCAAAATTAGATGTTAAGGAGAGATTTACCAGAAAACTAAGTAATATACTGAAGGAGGGGCATAAATGCAGTTTATCGTTAGAATTTTGTGATTTTCTTTAACCAAAAGTTTCATTATATATGTCATTATTGAACCCATGCTATCATGACTCTGAATAGGGAATTAAAGTTCAGTATAATCTGAGCAGTTGGGGAAAGAGGTAGCAAGAGGCACAAAAGACAGCTCTATGTAGAGGAACACAGAAAAGCAACTTTCTGTGACAAGAAGACACAGTTGGTGAGGTGGGAGGGAGGCTCGAGAGGGAGGGGATAAATATATATTTATGGTTGATTCATACTGTTGTACAAGAGAAAAGAATACAACATTGCAAAGCGATTAAAAATAAAAAAAAAAAGACGACACAGCCAAAAGAACATTACTTGTTCTAGTTCTCCTTCAAAAAAGTCAAACTGAGGATCAAGAAAAGGAATAGATTATCACAACCAAATAAGGATGTTAATTCCAAGTGACTGCTGCTTGGGACGAAGGCAACAAAGGTGCTATCTACAGTGGAGGATGTCTTACGTTTCCATGTTAAGTTGCTTTGCAACTCCCAACATTATAATCAACTTTGGATGAGAGAATAGTTATGTATTTCAACACAATAGCCAAGCAAGCATGAACAAAATGGTTCTACAAGTTTGCTAAGAATTCAAACTGATCTATGTCAGTCCCATGGACAAGTCTAATCTTCAGTGCATGTGTATGAAACTTGGGTTTCCTCACAAGGCTATGGGGATAGATAATTGATTAATGGGTATGGAAGACATTCTTTGATTTAACTATGCTAGAATGGGGCTCCAGATAGCAGCTGTTTTCTTGTAAGTTTCCCAGATGTCTCACTGTTTAAGAACCACTGCACCAACGGCACCCCTCTCCAGTACTCTCGCCTGGAAAATCCCTCGGATGAAGGAGCCTGGTGGGCTGCAGTCCATGGGGTCGCGAAGAGTCGACAGGACTGAGCGACTTCACTTTCACTTTTCACTTTCATGCATTGGAGAAGGAACTGGCAACCCACTCCAGTGTTCTTGCCTGGAGATTCCCAAGGATGGCAGAGCCTGGTGGGCTGCCATCTTAGTGTCGCAGAGTTGGACACGACTGAAGCGACTTAGCAGCAGCAGCAGCAGCACCTAAGCAGACTGATGGGAGCATAATTTATGTTTTTAAAAATCTACTTAAATCATTAAAAATATACCACTAATACAAGGTTTCCATTTATACTTCTTATCAGGCTAAATATATCTTCTTAAGATAATTTGCCTTTAAAAAATATAAAAAATTAATACCTTAAAAAGGGGGGGGGTAACCCAGAGAATGAACAATGAGTTCAGTTACAGATTATAAGACAATGTTCCTTCAGCATCTATTTCCCAAGGACGGCAGAGCCTGGTGGGCTGCCATCTTAGTGTCGCAGAGTTGGACACGACTGAAGCGACTTAGCAGCAGCAGCAGCAGCACCTAAGCAGACTGATGGGAGCATAATTTATGTTTTTAAAAATCTACTTAAATCATTAAAAATATACCACTAATACAAGGTTTCCATTTATACTTCTTATGAGGCTAAATATATCTTCTTAAGATAATTTGCCTTTAAAAAATATAAAAAATTAATACCTTAAAAAGGGGGGGGGTAACCCAGAGAATGAACAATGAGTTCAGTTACAGATTATAAGACAATGTTCCTTCAGCATCTATACTGAACCATGCTAGAAATCTGTGGATGGAACAACAAACCTATACTTTTTTTTCCTTTATTTTTTTAACCAACTATAAGTTGCATCCTTGAGAACTGAGAGGAAAATACTACAGGGAAGGGGGGGAGTTATTATTTTATCAGGAAAGCAATATATACTTATTTAAATGATTCAAATAGTACAGCAAGCATACAAACTTGAAAACTGTTGCCTATGACTGTTAATAGCCTAGATAATATCCTTCCAGACTTTATTTATATGCAAACGGACATATGTAAATACTTTTCAAAAACACAAATGTAATGATGATATAGATATTGTTTACTACCTATTTCTTCATACTTAACAGAAGCTCAAACCACTGTTCAATGCCTATAAAATGTGGTGGCAGAGACCTCTGCATCACTAACATTTAACTCTCAGCTTTACCAGAGATGAAACAAGGTGAACACTGAGAACCTTTTTTGCAACTGACTAAACACACAAGTACACCTTGAGAAATACAATGACTCAAGTATTATAGGTCCTCCAGGGCTAGTTCTATTTTTACAACAAAAAACCAAAAAACCTTCAAACTGACAATAAATATCTGACCAAGTTAAACAAATTGGTTTAAAACACACTGAGAGTAGGTTTCCAAAACGCTGAAAGCCAGGTCTGTCATCTTTATCAAGCGTAGCATAATACCTCTGACGGAAGGCACTAAAGGAACAAAGAGACCCGAGGTTTCCTCTCCTCTTTACCCCCACCTACCACAGGCTGAATAACACTGGAGTTTCAGCACGTCGTATGTCAGAGTTACGTCCTCTACAACTTACTAAAATTGACACAACAATCTCTAGTAAAGTCATTCACTATTAACACCTAATGATGCCTCTACTCTTCTCCCAGTTGCTTCTCTCTTGAAGCATAGATAAGCGGCATTTATTTCTTGAAATGTTTTACTATCATTAAGAGCCAGACATGGCAACAGGCAAAGGAAATAAAAACAAGTAACAAACGGCCCTAGAGCATGCAGCCTAGAGAGAGGGACAAAGGACTAATTCAATATGATGGTCTGAGTACAGACTAACACGTGTGCTCAATTTGCTTCATTCACCTCTGTTCCCACGCATTAAACATCTTCCTCCAAATTCTTCCTTACCCAATCAAATCCTATCTCAAGGCTCAGCTGCAGTTTTCCCAGGTGACACAGCCCAGGCAGCTTTCCTTACTCTGAACATATGGTTAAGAGCAAAAGCCTTGTGGTCAGCAAGCAAATTGCCTGTTACATAACCTAAGATTCATTTCTTCAAAGGTAAAACTGAGATAATAAATGTCAGTCAATGAATTTGATCAGTCGTGTTCGACTCTTTGCGATCCCATGGACTGTAGCCTACCAGGCTCCTCCATCCATGGAATGTTCCAGGCAAGAGTACTGGAGTGGGTTGCCATTTCCATCTCCAGGGGATCTTCCTGAACGGCATCAAACCCAGGTCTCCCGCACTGCAGGCAGACGCTTTACCGTTTGAGCTACCAGGGAAGTTGAGATAATAAATGTACCTACGGTTAATTGTAAAAATCAAATGAAATAACAAATATAAAGCCTTTAGCATACTGCTGGCACATACTGAGCCCTCAACAGATGGCAGGTAGTATCTGTACCACTCATTTAGCAATCTATGGGGCTTCCTTGTGGCTCAGTTGGTAAATAATCTGCCTGTAATGCAGGAGGGAAAGTGAAAGTCACTCAGTCATGTCCAACTCTGCAACCCCATGGACTGTCCATGGAATTCTCCAGGCCAGAATCATGGAGCGGGTAGCCTTTCCCTTCTCCAGGGGATCTTCTCAACACAGAGATCAAACCCAGGGCTCCCACATTGCAGGCGGATTCTTTGCCAATTGAGCTATCAGGGAAGCAATGCAGGAGACTGGGTTTAATTCCTAGGTCAGGAAGATCCCCTGATAAGGGAATGGCTACCACTCCAGTGGTAATGGGGAATGCTTTCTTGTAAAATCCCTTGGGTTACTGATATTTGGGGGGCTTCCTTGGTGCCTCAGCAGTGAAGAATCTGCTTGCAATGTGGGAGACCTGGGTTCAATCTTTGGGTCAGGAAAATCCCTGGAGGAGGACATGGCAACCACCTCAGTATTCTTGCCTGAAGAATCCCATGGACAGAGAAGCCTGGCAGGCTACAGTCCACAGGGTCACATAAAGTTGGACGCGACTGAGTGTGTATGCATGCACTGATATTTTTAAACTGTTGAGACTTTTAATTTTAATCCTTTGTATCTTGATAGCTCAATAAGTAAGTGTGGATTATATATCTAAAGTATTGAAAGAAATTTGAAAAATGAGTAGCTTTCTAAATTTTTTGGCCACAATCCACAGTAATACAGAATGTAGTATATACAAAAACATATGTATAATTGAAACAACAGTCATGATCATTCACCTTTATTACTTCTAAATTCACTCTAATAATTTTAATCTAGTTCAACAAATCAAACCAAATCACACCCAATGTGGCTGAGATCTACTAAACTGAATTCACAGCTCTTTGGTCATTAATCCCAAATTCGGGTTAAAACACTTAAAAATGAAACTTTGGATGAAATATTATGAGAATTCTGCACATAAAACAAAAAAACAAAACACAGTGAAAAGGTCTTAGGATATCTATCCATTAAACTTTGAGTTTATTTTAAAAATCACTCTTCTAAAATCATTCCTAAGTTGTTAAATCACAACTTTTCTCCTGCTATACACCAAATAGGGACCTCTGTTTTGTGTATGTTGACAGAACTTTGAGAACATTTTATTAACTAGGATCTTTGGAAGTAACCTACCTTCCCTTAGAACACAAGCTTATGCCAACTAAACTCTTCAGGAATGTGTCCAAAATACAAGCACTCATGAACATTCATAAAATTTCTTGCTATAAAAACTTCCTTCATCCTTGGCTTAAAAAAAGGAAAATGTCATACAGAGAACTAGTGGTTACCAGTGGGGAAAGGTAAGAGGGAGGGGCAATATAGGAGAAGAGAATTAAGAAGTACAAACTATTATGTATAAAATAAGCTACAAGGACATACGTTACAATACAAGGACTATAACCAGTATTTTACAGTAACTATAAATGGATTCATTTGTAGCTAAGCTGGTAAAGAATCCACCTGCAATACGGGAGACCTGGGTTCGATCCCTGAGTTGGGAAGATCCTTTGAAAAAGGGCAAGGCTATCCACTCCAGTATTCTGACCTGGAGAATTCCATGGACTGTATAGTCCAAGGGGTTGCAAAGGGTTGGACACGACTGAGTGACTTTCACTTCATAAATGGAGTACAGTCTTTAAAAATTGTGAATCATCTTGTACACCTGTAACATATATAGAAAATCAACTATACTTCAACTAAAATAATCAAGAAGAAAAGAAAAAAGAGAATTGTCAGAAAATGAAACGAAACACCCACACTTAACAACCCAAAGATTACTAACAGTCTATTTAAGCTGCCTACCACTACAAGATTATAAAGCATTTTTAATAATTCTTAAGCAATTTCCAACTTACTTGAACTAAAATAATATTTTCACAGCCATTTCACAGCTGCAATGGTGTTAAGTTTTTTCTTAGAAAGGGAAAAGGCCTTTATTACATTTTCTTAACTCTAAAATTTAGAATCTAGGTATTATTATTATTTTTAAAGCCAAATTAGCATAAAAAGGTAATGACCACTACCAAAATTTTATGGTTCATCAAAAATTGTAGTAACAATAACTCTAAGTTTTTAAACACTAAATATTTAACAACAATGATGATAGCTTTATTTTTAAATGAGGATTTCAAACTCCCTGATGCGACCGATACAATCTACTTTCTTCTGTAAATAAGTGTTAAAATCCATTCCCTTTACCCTCCCTCTCACTTTAGGTTACACCATTCTCTTCCTCAACCAAGATGCTCTTTCCCTCCACTTCTTTGGTTAAATATACTTTCTTTTGAACCTAATATTAAAATAGATTTCACCCCAAATTCATTTTTCTCCATTTTGACTGTCAAAGTAATAATTCATTAGAAACTGCATAATGTTTTAGTTGACAACAAAACAGTTAATTCCAACATTACTGAGGACCTATGAATGTATATATGCTAATATATACATGTATATATGCTAATATGCCGGGGGGTACAATGCTGCTGCTGCTGCTAACTCGCTTCAGTCGTGTCCAACTCTGTGCGACCCCGCAGACGGCAGCCCACCAGGCTCTCCCCGTCCCTGGGATTCTCTAGGCAAGAACACTGGAGTGGGCTCCCATTTCCTTCTCCAATGCATGAAAGTGAAAAGTGAAAGTGAAGTCACTCAGTTGTGTCTGACTCCTAGTGACCCTATGGACTGCAGCCTACCAGGTTCCTCTGTACGTGGAATTTTCTAGGCAAGAGTACTGGAGTGGGGTGCCATTGGGGATGCAATGAAGGAGAGGTAAATATCAAAGACTCTGACCCCAAAAAAGCTCACAGTAGAGGGAAGGTAGGTACACAAAGAACATAAAAACATGAATAAGGAATCACAAGAGAGTACAACAAAAGGGAAGAAATGCCTAGGCCAAATATGGAAGTAGCCAACTTTAGGATTCCAAATGGGAATATTTATAGTATGTGCTGCTTTTAACATTCCAGTGCCCAGTCTCAATGTATGCAGAGGGTTTTGGTTGTTGTTTGCTAGATGTTGCTCTCATTATCATGTTCTCAGCTTGCTTTTCATATGGTACACATGAGATTTAGGTCTAAATTTTCCAAAGGTTAGAGGGAAACACATTTGAATCTTATATTTAAAACTGGGGAGGGAGGTTCACTAGAAATGAGTAGCATTTAACAGCAAAAAGAGAATCTCTAGGTTCTACAATGAGAACAACAGGTTTAGAAGTTGTGCACTTATTCACTAGTAATTGCCCCTTAAAAAACATTAGGAATTTGCCTCTTTCACCTCAATTAAGAACATTTACTTCAAGACAATTTCACTTAATAAACACTTCATCAAGAGCACTTGAAAAAATTGTTTTTAAGTAATAAATTCAGATCTCAAAAGAAAACAAATGGTACTGTTTTACTAATTTTTTTCTAACTGCCTTTTTCAGTGTCTCAATGAAGGGCATGAAACACATACTTGTCAAGAGTGTGTGTGAATTTTTAAGTAATGTGCTCAGCATTCATATTTTCTTCACCCTCCAATTTTTTGATGGAGTTATACCTTGCTTGCTCTGTTCTCAATGAGCAAAAATGTGCACTAAAAGAAAAAGAGCACTCTGGAACTTCCCTGGAGGGCAAAATTCTTTCACTGATATAACCCCATTGTCAAAAACAGTGCCCATCCCATACAAGGCACTCACAAAATAATCTGCTCAGACTCCTGCCTCTACTACTTTGCATCAGGCTGTGTATTAATGTACGAACCTCACAGCACAGCCAGAAGCAAAAGAAGAGATAATTCAAGGCAGACTTTGTTACCCCAGGATTGATTCTGTGTCTTCAGAGTTGAGGGGGAAAGAAAGATATTACAATATGAAAGCATTCACGAATGAACTATTTCTTTTCTCTCTGTCCATGAGGTCTGTTTACTGCTGCTGCTAAGTCACTTCAGTGGCGTTCGACTCTGTAATGGACTTCGAGACCCCATAGACTGCAGCCCACCAGGCTGCTTCATCCATGGGATTTTCCAGGCAAGAGTACTGGAGTGGGCTGCCATTGCCTTCTCTGGTCTGTTTACAGTAAACCTTAAACAAAACCATGCAAATGAAATGGAAACTCAAGAGTAAAATCACAAAAGTCAAATCAACTTCATGAGGCTGATCAACATAAATTGTTACTTTTTTTAAAGTTTGATAATGACATTGCTGCTACTGCTGCTAAGTCACTTCAGTCGTGTCCAACTCTGTGCGACCTCGTAGACGGCAGCCCACCAGGCTCCCCTGTCCCTGGGATTCTCCAGGCAAGAACCTTGGAGTGAGTTGCCATTTCCTTTTCCAATGCATGAAAGCGAAAAGTGCAAGGGAAGTCGCTCAGTTGCATCCGACTCTTCCCGACCCCATGGACTGCAGCCCATCAGGCTCCTCTGTCCGTGGGATTTTCCAGGCAAGAGCAATGACATTGGTATTGATTTTTTGTTTCACTCCTTCTCTCTTAAAGATATATACCAGAAATATCTATGAATGAAGAATATGCTTAAAAAAAAAAAAGGTTTAAGGGTGTGGTGGTAAGAGGAACATGATTGGCCCTGAGTTGACAACTGCTGAACATGGGTGATGGGTACACCCAGGTTCATTATATTATTCTTTCCTCTCTTGTATATGTTTGGCATTTTTCCATAATAAAAAATACTTAAAGAAAAAAGTTCTATTCACATCAGAATCTGTCAATGACACAGGAGCCAAAAATATACAATGGAGAAATGGCAATCTCTTTAATAAGTGGTGCTGGGAAAACTGGTCAACCACTTGTAAAAGAATGAAACTGGAACACTTTCTAACACCATACACAAAAATAATCTCAAAATGGATTAAAGATCTAAATGTAAGACTAGAAACTATAAAACTCCTAGAGAAAAATATAGGCAAAATACTCTCTGACATAAATCATAGCAAGATCTTCTATGACTCTCTATGGAATAAAAGCAAAAATAAACAAATGGGACCTAATTAAACTTAAAAGCTTTTGCAGAATGAAGGAAACTATAAGCAAGGTGAAAAGACAGCCTTCAGAGTGGGAGAAAATCATAGCAATCGAAGCAACGGACAAAGAATTAATCTCAAAAATATACAAGCAGCTCATGCAGCTCAATACCAGAAAAATAAACGACCCAATCAAAAAATGGGCCAAAGAACTAAACAGACATTTCTCCAAAGAAGACATTTCTCTAAAGAAGGCTAACAAAAACATGAAAAGATGCTCAACATCAATCATTATCAGAGAAATGCAAATCAAAACCACAATAAGGTACCATCTCATCCTGGCCAGAATGGCTGCTATCAAAAAGTCTACAAACAAAAAGTGCTTGAGAGGGTATGGAGAAAAAGATACCCTCTTACACTGCTGGTGGGAATGCAAACTAGTACAGCCACTATGGAGAAAAGTATGGAGATTCCTTAAAAAACTGGAAACAGAACTGCAATACGACCCAGCAATTTCACTGCTGGACATACACACCGAGGAAGCCAAAACTGAAACAGACACAAGTACTCCAATGTTCATCGCAGCACTGTTTGCAATAGCTAGGACATGGAAGCAACCTAGATGCCCACTGGCAGACGAGTGGATAAGAAAGTTGTGGTACACATACACAGGGGAATATTACTCAGCTACTAAAAAGAACACATTTGAATCAGTTCTAATGAGGTGGATGAAACTGGAGCCTAGAGTGAAGTAAGCCAGAAAGAAAAACACCAATACAGTATATTAATGCATATAATATGGAATTTAGAAAGACGGTAACAACGACTGTATATGCAAGACAGCAAAAGAGTCACGGATATAAAGAACAAACTTTTGGACTCTGTGGGAGAAGGCAAGGGTGGGATGATTTGAGAGAACAGCACCGAAACTTGTATATTACCATGTGAAATAGATCAGCAGTCCAAGTTCGATGCATGAAACGGCACTCAAAGTCAGCACACTGGGACAAACCAGAGGGTTGGGAGGGATGGGGGACACATGTACACCCGTGGCTGATTCATGTCAATGTATTACAAAAACCACCACCATACTGTAAAGTAATTAGCCTCCAATTAAAATAAATTAACTAACAAAAAATTTTAATGAGATTTTGCCACTTACTTGGCAAAATGTGACTATAGCAAGCTATTTAATCTCTATTGGTGATAGTTTTTTTTATATCTTAACATGCTAAGTTCAATATACATGTAATCTAATAAAATAGAATGTTTCACTCTATCTTTAAAACTCAAAAAAAAAAAAAAAAAAAAAAAGAATCTGTCAATGACAAATGAGACTCTGGCAGAAGCAGCCAGTTAGCTAGTGAAAAGAAAACTGACAAGACATTTTAAAAGAAAAATCCCTGGAAAATGGGAAGGGCCTCAAATATTTTTAAAAATCGATGTTTGACATTGCTATGAAAAATCAAACTTATGCCTATGTAGGGACAGGGGGTATATGAGAACTCTGTACTTTCTGCTCAGTTTTGCTCTGAACTTAAATCTGCTCTAAAGAATAGTATGTTAGTTTAAAACAAAACAAAAATGTGAAAGATAACTCATCATACAATTTTAGCAGACAAATTCTTGTCTCCCAAATCAATTAATTCATTTATTTTGTTTTTCCTTATGAACAATCAACCTTCTCACTACAAAATTTAGGGTCCTGTTTTGAGTGTGGCCATTTAATAACAAAGACAAACCTTTTTCTATCACTTTCTCTAACTGGTTCTCACTGACGAATATGGCAATTTGCCAAGATTTCAAGATTCTTTTACATATAAAAAGCTTATCTTTATTGTGTACTTCACAATTTCATTACTCAAATATTAGATATTCTGTTAAATACATCATATTAATAGACAATTGAGATTTAGCATTTTCTTCTTTCTTCTCCAACAGAGAGAGGATGTGAATTTGGGTGTTCCCGGGGTCACGAATTACTTTCCAGAAGAGGAGGTTAATATATTTGATAATGTGTATCTTGACTAAACAAGTTCCCAGTAGTTATATAATCTTATTAAATACATGATTCAGTTTAATCCAATTCTTATCTAGTAAGGCCACATAATATTCTTAATAATAATTAACCATGGGAACTACAGTTTAATTAGCAAATGAAATGATTCTCAGTGTAATACAATCATTTCATTATAAAACAGCAGAAAATTGTAACATTTCCACTGAAACAAAGCATCTAAATTTGTTCCATAATACTCCAAATTCACATATTCTGCTAAAATAAAAATTCTACTTAAAAATAAGAACACAAAAGAAATGATTGAAATTTGTATTTAATATTTTGCTTTTATGAAACGGTCTGCTGCTAAGTTTTAGGTTTGAAAAACCATTTCTAGTCTACACTCTCACTCTCCAGAAGAGGACTCTAAAGCTCAGAAAGGATAAGCAAGACCAAGATGGCAACAGCAGCAAAGCCAGGTACAGATAAACCTCTTGCCTAGATTTCACTGCCTCTCAGGAAAAGTCCAAGAGGACAAGGAAGAAAAAGCAAACTTCAAGATTACCTTTCTTCAACTCTTTTCATTCTCCACATGGGCCAAACCAATTATTTACAGATATCTTTCACTCAGTGTCCAGGAGGTGTCTTGAGAGTTGTGTTCCAAAGACCATTAGTTTGCACCTCTTTTCTTTGTTTCCTTGCTTCTTAAAAATTAGTCCCCTGATGTATTAGTCACACAATCTCTCCTCAACAGGCAGTACTAATACTTTAAGCTGTCTGGACAAGAGACCTTGAATTATATCAAGAGGACAATTTCTATCCACATGGGCCAAACCAATTATTTACAGATATCTTTCACTCAGTGTCCAGGAGGTGTCTTGAGAGTTGTGTTCCAAAGACCATTAGTTTGCACCTCTTTTCTTTGTTTCCTTGCTTCTTAAAAATTAGTCCCCTGATGTATTAGTCACACAATCTCTCCTCAACAGGCAGTACTAATACTTTAAGCTGTCTGGACAAGAGACCTTGAATTATATCAAGAGGACAATTTCTAAAATACACAGAAATAACTTTTCTTCACAGAGAAGTGCTGAACAGACCTGCAAGACTTATGAAGGACTGAAAGGTAATTATAGCCATCAAAATAAAACAGAAAGTTTAAAAAAAAAAAAATTGGAGGAGAGAGTCTGAGTATCTCCTGAAGGAGAACTCTACTCAGTCCTGCAACACCCAGATTGGGGATGTACTGGTCAGGGATCCAATCTCAGTATCCCTGAACAGTATTTACATTCTGGGCTTCTTTGGGGAATGCACTTGATCTGGGCAACTATTTCCAGTACTTCACAAACTGCTCCAACAGTCCTGGTAGAAAGATACACACTGGCTTATTTTAGGCTTTGCAGGATTAAAAAAAAAATTATACCAGAGCAGGAATGTTTCTCAGGAATTATTTAGTCCATCTCCCTCACTTCTCTCAAACGCATACTGACACACGTGATTAAAATAATTTGCCCACAATCACAAAGCTAGTGGGAGAAATTAGATTTTATTTTCATTACTACTTTCCATTTTTCTACAAAGTACTACGTATGGTCACTACTTAGGCAACTGCCAGCTATCATCACATGTTTTGGCCTCATGTAGATGTAAACTTGTGCAACACACACAAGGCCTAAAAAACAAGCACAACCATAAGCAGGTCACCTTAACACGGCTTGGGAGAAAAAAATACACCCAAGATTACAACATGTCCCACCAAGTCCAAAATGTCATAGCGCAATCCCAAGAATCAGCTTGCAGAATTTAAAGTTCCAAAATAAAATTCTATCTAATAGCATTTCTTCCTGGTTAATTAAGAGACAATTGGTTTGAGGTTTGCAGGTTATTAAGCCATATAATGCAATCTTACCCTAAACACCAAGGACTGTTCTCCACTGTATTTTTAGCCCTTTCCAGGTAAAGATACCTAACAAGCCCAAAACAATAAATATCCTGGCGTTAATGTGCCAAGTTTAGTAACAATAAAAATGTCAGAAAAAAGTGCTTAATTATGCCTGTGTAGATTCTCAAAATATCCAAACCTGATACAAATTCACACACTGGTCTATTTTTACATCCTGATTCTAAAAGGAGCTGTTTGTGTCCCAAAAATGGTTCTTCTCTGAAAAACCTAATCTAAGTGTTAAAACGAGGAATTACTGGGACTGACAAAATAACTTTATTTTTACAAGTGCCCAAGTAATGCAAAAACCTAGGAAACTCACTTGAAATAAAAACTATGAATTTTAATCATTTATAAAACATCCTTCTGTTGTGACTAAAAGTGGTTCTTCTCCCTACCACAAACTTTGCACTCTAATCAAGAGTTGTTAACCTTGACATTTTATGGTCACTCTTTGAAAAGGGCAAACCAACTGTTTTAGTTTTGCTCCTTAATTTAAAAAGTAATTATTCCCACCACCACAGCCATTTAGGAATGAGAAATTTGTCACAGGCTCCCTAATAATTGGCCGATAAGAATCATTCTGTGAGGAAATGTGGAGAAGACTATTGCATTACAAAATCCTGAGTCATCACCCAGTTCACTCAGCAGATTTGGGTAAACACTGGATAAGTGACTTATGTCTTGTGTGTTCACCCATCCATACCCACAAGCGTGAACATATAATGTTACTGGATTTTATGTACGTTAACCAAACAAGATACAGTAAATTCTCTTTTAAAAAAAGTTCTTCTAATACAGTGAAGATGCCCACCTAGCAAATTAAGTCTCTAACCTTTCCCCCAATTGTATTTTACTCTGTTTACAGCCAGGTTATGCACCGCCCCCCTCCCCCGCCCGCCCCCAAAAAGTAACAAAGAATAGAAGTGAAACTGATTTAAGTAATCTATATTCATCTGAACAGCTCATAAACTAACACAAGCCCGATACTAATAACGCCCAGGACAACCTGACAGCTCTCATCTCTATCTTCCTTAGTATCGCACATTTCCAAAATGTCACACAGGAGTACCACACACTTTTCCCGAGGTTCTCAGACTCGGCATTCTCAACATCAACGTCTGGTACACGGCCCGAGAACGCGCTGAGGGCTGATTTAAAATCAATCTTTTCAAGCAAACCCACAAAGCCTGAGAAAGCCCCCAAAAGCAGAACCTGCAAGTTCCCTACGGCCTCCTTCCCATTCAGAAAGTTATCAAACATGAATTGAGAGAGAGGAAGAGGCAGGGAACCGGAGGGGAAGAAAGAACCGGAGGCAACACCAGGAAAAAGTCAAAAGTTGTTCGCCCGAACCATCTGCTCCCTCCCGTCACCCGCAAAGGTTCAAGAAGAACCCTAGGGGACCGCCCATCTCTTTCCCTGGGGGTCCAGTGGCCTTCCGGCTCCCTGGGGCTCCGAATATCGGAAGACAACAACCAGAAACCTTGGGGAGAAGCACCTGCGAAGGACGTAGCGGGCTGGTGAGGACCGGGGAGATCCCGTGGGAAAGCGGCAGGAATTGCGAGTCGCGACCCCGGGGCTTACTGCACCGAAACGATTCTCCCGAACCGAGGCAGAGTCGGGGGGGTTCCAGAGGTCCGCTGCGGACAAAGAGCCGCCCCCCGACCGCGGACGCCCTTACACCGAGCCTTTGCCTCCGGCCCATCCTGCAAGCCCAGGCACACTTACGTGGAGAGTTTCCTGGTCCAGAAGAGGCCCCCAGGCCACAGCTCTTGGAGCTGCACCGCCCGGCCCAGGTTGCTTTTGATCTGGGCCAGCTGCAAGTCGGACTCGGCGTCCAGCCGCTCGGCGTAGGGCAGCAGCTTGTTGTAGACGATCTCCTTCTGCGGGACGAAGCCTTGGGGGTCCGGACCTGGGCGCCCGCCCGGCTCCAGGGGATCCCTGCCGTCCGCCCGTTCGGCCGGCTCCATGAGACCAGGAACAGCCCCCTAACCCTCTCCCACCCTATCCCTCCCCGGCCCCCACCCCTCTCCGGGCTCCGCCTCCTCCGCGTCGTCGTCGCCCTGCGGCCGCCGGCGGCCTGTCGCCCTCGGCCCGATCGCTGGGCCCCCTCCCCTGGCCGGCTCGCTGCTGTCCCCGCGCGGTCCCGGGTTCGTTGGCGGCTGCAGCGGCCGCTCCGCCCGCCCCGCACCGGCTCGACTGGTGACGCTGCACCACCCGGCCCGGAGGTTCCGGATGGGCCTCAAGTCACTTCCGGGGCGGGGCGGGGCGGGGCGACGGCAGGGAGGAGGGGGCGGTGGCGACGACGGTGGCGGCGGGAGCCCTGGGTGCCGCGCCTTCCTCGCCGTGGGCCGGGCTCGGAGCCCCCACTCCCAGATCTTACCGGCCGAGCGCGAGGCTGTCCTACCGGAAACACGAGGCTGAGTTCCAAACTATTGTCCTTCCTTGCGTGGGGTCGCGCGCCCTCCCTGCGGCTGCCTCTCGAGCTGTAAATCGCCGTGGCCTCTGTCGAGGCAAACAGACGACGTAGTGTCCCACGCCGTTTATGGAAAAACCTAGGTACTCTGTCCATCCCACTTGTTGCTTATAGATTTTTCACCCTGTCCCCTCTAAACTCGCGTCTTTCTGGCGTTCTTCTGGCCTCCTTCGTTTCAGAGAAAGGAATTCAATAAATATTCAACAAACATTGATTGAACCGCAACTGTGTGTCAGACACTCTTTTTAGGCCCTTGAGGTGCAAAGTTTCAGAACACCTGATTTCTGCCTTCCAAGGACTTTACAGTGACGTGGAGCTGTTGACTAAGGAGTAAGCAATTACAAAACAGTACTGCTCTTAATTGCTAGATAAGTATAGGGTGTCTTGAGAACATCTAAAGAAGACTTCAGGCAGAACGGGGTGTCAGGTAGTTCTAGAAATGATACCTAAAGTTGAGCTTAAGGATTGAGTGCAAAATTTATTAAAAGAAGAAACAGCGTTCAAGAGGGAAGGGACATATATACCTATGGCTGATTCATGTTGCTGTTTGACAGAAATGAACACAGTTATACAAAGCAATTATAGTTTAATTAAATAACCAATGTAAAAAAAAAAGCTGAGGAAGCAGCTCAGACTGCAACCTTGCATTCTAGGAATTCAAAGTTCAAAATAAAGATTGCTTTAGAGAGGGGAGTGAAGATTGAGACTTCAAAGGACATGCTAAAGGCAACAAGAAGCTGAAAATTTTTAAGCATAAGAGTGGCATCGTAAAATTTACATTTCTGAAGAATCCTGATTTTGTGTGGGGATGGATTAGAACAGACATATCAGAAACTGGCAGATCCCTTAAGGAGATGTGACATAATGGTGGGCTGCATGTTGGTTGAAATGATTCAAAAGCTATTTCAGCAAGAATGGCCTGAGTTTCATAGTTGATAGGATATGAAGAGTGAAACGGAAAAAGTCATGATGGTGTCAGATTTTTGGCTTGGGAAACATAAAGCACAGCAGAAACATCAATGGAGGCAGAATGCCTAAGGAATGGGAAAGTATTTTTATGTATGGATCAGGATGGTCATCTAAAAGGGGATATAGCATATAGGTGAATTGGAGGGAATGATATACAGAGTATTGTTAAAAGATAAATGGAGGCATAGTAAAAAATTTAAGGGTTTACACGAGCAAAAATTGATTAGAATTGGGCAGCACCAAACCTGGAGGACGGACAGAGGCCAGGGAATGACGTATAAAGTGCAGAAGCAAAGGAAAGAAATTATTTGATGGCTACAGCTGAAAGCCTAGTTAGCTATCTTTGTTATCTTTAGTGTTTAGATTTCATAATCTTGAAGCATTTACACACTTAGACTTTGGTTTGCTTACATAGCCCACCAAGGCATTAGAAACACCTTGGTCTAATGGCCTCCTTGTTTAATTTAATATATGAATAGAATAGAGCCCTTGACCACAGTCTTAACGGAACTCCATGTTTAGAGATGGATAGAGAGGAGAGAGACTACAAAGAATACTCAAAAGAAGCAGTCTGAGAGGTAGGTGTTCTAGGAAAGTGAGCTTTTAAAAAAACTGTTTCAGATGGAGGAATTGGTTAATAATAGCAAAGTTGGCTGGGAGGTTAAATAAGATCAGAGAATGGCTTATTGGAGTTATTGATAAAGCAGATAAAAACAGTTTCAGTGGAGTATAGGAATGGAAAACAGATTGCAGTGATAAAGGATGAATGGGAAGGAAATAGAGACAGCCAATGTGGACAACATTTTTTGATAGTTTGGGTGGGAAGAACAAGAGAAAAGGTAGCTGGAATGAAAGAATTTTTGAAAGTGGACTGTTTTGAATATTGATGAGAAGGCACCAGTGGAGAGAGAGATTGAAAATACGTGGGTGAAGATGCAGAGAGTGGGAGAGAGCATGGATTCACTGGCCTTTTGGCAGAGGAGGAAAGCAGGGGAAAACAGGTGCAAAAGCAGAGAGGTTTGCAAATTTGGTGCCTGGAAGTTGGGGGTCTTTCTGGTGGTTTCTATTTTATTTTTGAAGCAAGAGAATGACAGTGATGGGAGGAAGTGGTAGATAGGAGATTTGAGGAGATGGGAAAAGGGTTTGGAGTCGTCTTAGAATTCAGAAAATTGACTAAAGAAACAGAATTGCTTGGCACTTAGGCTGGAAGCATGACATTACCATTATCGGACTGCACTACCTAGTGACTCCATTAGTGACTTATTATTTCTACAATAATGTTTAACAGCCAGGATTATATGCTATACAGGCCATGATCGAATGACAAGCAAGAGGTTATATATATTAGCAGTAGTGATGGTGGTGGTTTTAGCTGTCATTTCTTGAGCACTTCCCTCAGCCTGTGCTTTATGCTCTTTATCTCGTTGAATAGGAAGAGATCTTGGAGTTGAGAATATTTGAAAGAGAACGGTTAACATATAAATTTGTTAAAGTCTAAGAAGAGAGAAGAGGTGAAGCAGCGGTTCCAGGTGATCTCAGTTTCTCTGGGAATGGATGTCTGAACTGGAAAGATCAAAATAATTACTGGAGCAAAAAAAAAGATGAAGTCCCTGTTATTCTATGTGAAGTTTAATAGAAAACACCATTCAGACCCCTTCAGATGAGAAAGGTAGGAGACCTTAAGTTTCTCCAGAAGACCAAGGCTACTCATCATTAGAGATGGTATGCAAAGTCTGAAGTTAATTTTCTCTTCTTAGCCCAACACCCAAGCATTTTTTATCTCCTAGAGCTCAGGATACTCTGCCAAAGGATAACAACTCAGTATGCTTTCATCCAGACCTTCCACAGAGGGAGATTCTGACTTCTTATCAGACTCCTCTAGGAAACAGACTGTAATCACTTTCTTGGAAGACCTCGAAAGTGCAGTAGCCCTTCATGAAAAACGTAAAGAGAGAGGCTTCCCCTCAAGCTGGAGGATTTGGCAGGGATAATTATCATCAGATATTTATGACATGGATGTACTTGCTGGCCCACTACATGACCAACCACTTAGTGAACAAAAATGACAGGTTGTTAGTTTCATGCCTTCTCCTTCCTTGGATTTTTCTGTATATGATGTATTTGGGACCAGCGGCAGGAGTATTTTGACACATATTAATAGATGAATCTTTGTTGTCAGAGCATAGTATTTAGAAATATTTGAATTCTATTAGAGAGACTCTAACCAAATATCTAAACTCCTGTCATCAAGAGTTATTAAAGTCACAAGATTATTAGATTTGAAAAATGAGGGGTTTTCTTCCTCCTAGTTCCTATATGACTTTAAAGTTTTGAATTTTTCAACCAAAAACCCTCTCATCCAGCAATAGTACCCATTTTACCAATTAAACTAGAGTATATTTAGACCTCAACTTTTAATAAGAAGACAATCACAGCTAACAGAATGAATTTTCCCCTGATTATTTTAATTGTTCTGTTTCTTGGACATTTTGCCATTTCACTACAATGGAGCTAGCTGTAGTTTTTTGTTTTTTGTTTTTTTTAATTTATATTGCCATGGATTTGTTTTGTAAAAAGATTCTTATGATTTACCAGTCATGCAAAATTTTCAGCTATTTTCACAATCATTTTGTTCCTCTCCTCTCCTTATAGAATTCCATTAGACCTGAGTTGTACTTTTTTATTCTGGTGTTGAATTTCTTAGTCAATATTTTGCAAGTCTTTGTTTCTGTACCTCATTCCAGATAACTTTTCAGTTCAGTTCAGTTGCTCAGTCATGTCCAACTCTTTGCGACCCCATGAATCACAGCATGCCAGGTCTCCCTGTCCATACCAACTCCCGGAGTTCACCCAAACTCACGTGCATCAAGTCGATGATGCCATAAAGCCATCTCATCCTCTGTCTGTCACAACTTTCCTTCCAAGGAGTAAGCGTCTTTTAATTTCATGGCTGCAATCACCATCTGCAGTGATTTTGGAGCCCCAAAAAATAAAGCCTGACACTGTTTCCACTGTTTCCTCATCTATTTCCCATGAAGTGATGGGACCAGATGCGATGATCTTAGTTTCTGAATGTTGAGCTTTAACTTTATCATATCTATTACTTATAATTCTTACAACTTAGTTCACTTGTTTTTTTATTATTTTATTTTGGCTGTGCTGGGTCTTCATTGCAATGCACAAACTTCTGGTTACAGTGAGCAGGCTTCTCTTTTCTCTTGTTGCAGAGCAAAGGCTGTAGAGCATAGTGGCTTCAGTAGTTGCTTTGCATGGGCTCGGTAGTTGTGGTACAGGGTCTAGTTGACCCAAGGCACATGGGATCTTAGTTACCAGACAAGAGATCAAATCTGTGTTCCCTGCCTTGGAAAGCAGATTCTTAACCACTGGACCACCAGAGAAGTCCCAAACTTGGTTCATTTGTATTGATCTGAAGTTTAACACAGAGAAGGCAATGGCACCCCACTCCAGTACTCTTGCCTGGAAAATCCCATGGACAGAGGAGCCTGGTAGGCTGCAGTCCATGGGGTCGCTAAGAGTTAGACATGACTGAGCGACTTCCCTTTCACTTTTCACTTTCATGCATTGGGGAAGGAAATGGTAACCCACTCCAGTGTTCTTGCCTGGAGAATCCCAGGGACGGGGGAGCCTGGTGGGCTGCCATCTATGGGATCGCACAGAGTTGGATACGACTGAAGTGACTTGGCAGCGGCAGCAGTTTAACATGTCCACTGACCTTCTAATTCCAAAGATTATATTTTAAAGTTTGGAATTTCTACCAAGTTCTTTTTCAGGTATCCTATTTTGTTTATCATTGAGTTTTGCTCTTTATGGTTCTAATGACTACTCTATGGTTCCAATGACTAGCTTCCCTGGTAGCTCAGACAGTAAAGCATCTGCTTGCAATGTGGGAGACCTGGGTTCGATCCCTGGGTCAGGAAGATCCCCTGGAGAAAGAAATGGCAAGCTACTCCAGTACTCTTGCCTGGAAAATTCCATGGATGGAGGAGCCTGGTAGGCTACAGTCCGTGGGATTGCAAAGAGTCAGACATGACTGAGTAGTAGCTTCACCTACTGACTACTTTAACCATTTTAGACATACTTAATTTAATAATTTTCCATGCCCAGTCGTGTCCGACTCTTTGCAACCTTTGGGCTGTAACCCACCAGGCTCCTCTGTCCATGGGATTTCCCAGGCAAGAATACTGGAGTGGGTTGCCATATCCTCCTCCAGGGGATCTTCCTAACCTAGGGATCAAATATGCATCTCCTGCATTGCAGGCAGATTCTTTACCACTGAGCCATCTTATTTAGACATTCCTTCTATTGTTTCTAATAATAATATGTTGTGTATTTGGTGACTTTTGTTCATGATGGCTCATTGACTTGTGTTTTATAACTTTTTATATTGTGAAATCATCTTCAAATGGCTTGTCCCTTTTCCTTCCCCCACTCCTCACCGTGGGAGTCTCATGTGACCCAGAGTGATTTTTTGTTTGCTTTTGTTTACTTCCACAGAATTATCATAGATTTGTACTAACCAATATTTATGTTCATTTTCCAGCTAGTATTAACTTGGATTTCTATCCTATGCAAGTTATAGGCCTGGGAATTCAGCATTATGGAGAGTTCTGGTTTTATGCATTATTTCACTTCCAACTCCCATAGGTTCAAGACTTTAACTTCTATCCTTGAGTGGATATTAAAGCCCAATTCACTTGCTGTTTCCAGATCAAATAACTACACCAAACTTGATGCAGGGTTAACTCATACACTTATCACTCTGGCTTTCCTTTCTTCTTTGTTTCAGCATCCAGAGATTTTCCTTTTCTGTGTATGAACTCATCTATGGTTATCACTTACTTTTATGTTTAATATACCATTCCTGTATAAGAGGGGTTTTGCATTAACTCGGTCTGCCATGCTCCAGGAACTAGAGACCTTTAAGGAATGAACTTCTGCTCTAAAATATTAGACATCATGGGAGAAAAAGGAAGTTGTTTAGTCACTAAGTCGTGTTTGACTCTTTTGTGACCATGAAATGTAGCCCACCAGGCTCCTCGGTCTGTGGGATTTCCCAGGTAGGAATACTGGAGTGTATTGCCATTTCCTTCTCCAGGGGATCTTCCTGACTCAGGGATCAAACTTGTCTCTCCTGCCTCTCTTGCATTGCAGGCTATTTTTATTTTTTTACCACTGAGCCCCAGGGAAGCCACAAAAGAGAGTAATTATGGGTAATTGGAGCCTGCCGGGCTTCAGTCTGTAGAGTTTTAAAGAGTCACACACGACTGAAGCGACTTAGCATACACACAGGCACGAGAGCATTTTTTAGAATCCTCATATCACATAAATGGCCATTGATGATGTCTATCCATCAGCTCTATTTATTGATGATTTAAAAATAATCTATTTTTTATTATTTGTAAAAAGCCTATTTGATATTTAAATGCAAAAAAGGGTTTTTGAACAAACTGAAGCTCTTTGTTTTCTTCTTTTTTGACAAGCTGTGAATAATGTAGGCGGTCACAGCTTCCCTCATGATCAAATAAAGTAAAGAGATGTATTGTATTTTTTAACAGTAGTTGAAGTAATTAACAATAGAGTCATTGAAGAGATAATAACTAATGCACAAAGAGGATGTACACTCTTTCCACCTACCTCAGTTTTAATATATATAAATAGAATAGTCCTTGCTCATGGACAGAGAACGGGATTGTCTGCATGAATAATATGAATACCAGCAAGACACTCACATGTTATCATATACTTGGAATGCTACCCTTTGCGGTCTTTTACTTTGTACTAAGAAGAATCACTTTTGAAATTTACGGACTCATAAGAGGGGTGCTGTATCAAATCTTGAATTCTCCATAGTGAATCATATCAATATATTCATTAATTCAGCAAACATTTGTTAAGTGCCTCTTGAGTATCAAGTTTGAGATAACAAGATGAATGACATAGTACTTGTCCTCAAGGGGTTCGCTATCTAGTAGGCTGACAGACAAGTAGATAAATTAACATTGTAACCAAATGTCACCTGTGATCTTTCTGACTCTTAAGAGCTCTAGATAAAACTCATCTAAACATCTCTATAGACTGTGAGAAATCAACGCCTCCTCCAACAGTTCTGCTCAGTTTTGGAGGATGGAGGCTCCTATACTTATGGTCATTCCCAGCTCTAAACTTTTGCCTCTGCTAAACTACTTCTGTTTACAAGGCTTCGTTATCCCTTTTCCAGTACCACTTTAAATCAAATATGGAATTCTGGCTATCTACTTTCCATAGTTTCTGTACCTCAAACCATTCATACAAGGTTGTGTGTGTGTGTGTGTTGTGTGTGTTGTGTGTGTCATTAAATGGAAACAGGTTCAAGGGATTTATATGCTAGAAATACAAACAACTTAAAATTTGATGTAAAATATTTTCCCAAAAGATCTATGTCTGTGTGGTCCCTGACATTACTGAGCTCACTGTCTGATGGGGCAGTCAGACAGTAAACAGTCCATTCTGTAGGTACTTTTGTTAAATGCTTTCATAGAATAAAGGCTGCTCTGATTGTGTAAAACAAGGAGACCTAGCCTAGACTGGGAGGCCTAGAAAGATTTCTTTGAGGAAGTAGTAGTTGATGAATGAAGAACTGCAGAGACAGAAAATAGAAATGATCTGACTAGAAAAACACTATGAAGGGAGGCTTGAGGTGGGGGAAGAACTTCTCTTGAGAAACTCAGAAAAGACCATTGTACTTAGGAGAGAAAGTGAGAGTGACAGATAAGGCTAAAGATGCAAGCAGAGTTAGATCATGCAATACCTTGTAAGTTGGGTTAAGAATTTTGGACTTTATCCTAAAAGCTTTTTGAAGTATACAAATACAGTATTGCGGGAAGTAACCAAATACTTGGGAGACCTAAATGGGGGCTGTTAGGGTCTTGAAGTCAACTGGATAGGAATCCCAGGCAGAGTCATCATTATGCAGGAAGCCCCAGCGTTTCTAGTGGGCCCAGTTAGGCCAGGGAGAAGTGAGTATAATGAGGTAAGAGCACAGAAAGAGTGGATAATGGCAAAAGAAGAGGCAAGATAGTAAGCTGATAATAGGTAACAAGTAGCCCTGTGTCTGTGTATGGCAGTGACCTTGGTAGTAGTGCTAGCTTATCCTCACCCACAGAGGGTAGACTGCCTTTCCAAAGGATCCGCCTGCCAGTGCAAGAAACACAGGTTTGATCCCTGGGTCGGGAATATCCCCTGGAGAAGGAAGTAGCAACCCATTCCAGTATTCTTGCCTGGGAAATCCCATGGACAGAGGAGCCTGGTGGGCTATAGTACATGGGCTTGCAAAGAGTCAGACACCACTTAGTAACTAAACAAAAACAATGAAGTCACAATCTATGTGTGGTGGTGTTGATGGAAATAGTGTTAGCTCATCCCCATTCACAGAGAGTGGGCTGCTTTTCTGGACTCAGAATCTAATTCATTTTCTTCCAGTTCTTGCTTCGTTTTGTAAATTAATATTTTTTTTTCTTTCTTTTTTTTTTTTTTTTTTTGATGTGTAGCACAGCTTGCGGAATCTTAGTTCCTTGACGGGATCAAACCCAGGCCTCTGCTGGTGAGAGTGCTGAGTCCTAACCACTGGACTGTCTGAGAATTCCTATAAATTAATCTTTTTATTTTGAGATTTTATTTTGTAGATTCCTATATAGTCATAGAAATAACACAGAGAGATCCCTTGTATGCTTTACCCAGTTTCCCAAAACTGGTATTTTTTGTGGTCAATGTCAAAATCAAGATATTTACATCAATACTCGCAAGCAAGACAAGAACATTTCCATCACCACAAAAATCCTTCCTGTTGCCCTTTATGTTCCCATTCTCTTTCCTGACCCCTCCTATGTCTCTGAAGCCTGGAAAATTACTAATCTGTCCTCTCTTTATAATTTTATCATTTATAATTAAATTTATAATTTTATCATTTCAAGGCTGTTAATATAAATAGAATAATGCAGGATGTAATCTTGTGGGATTGGGTCTTTTCCTGCTCAGCATAATTCTGTAGAAATTCATCCAGGTTGTTGCATGTACTCATAGTTTGTTCCCTTTTATTGCTGAATAAGACTTCCCTGGCAGTCCATGGCACAGATGTACCATATTCCATTTAGCCATTCACCGTTGAAGGACATCTGGGTTGGTTTTGCCTATTCCAAATAAAGCTGCTATGAACATTCGTCTACATGTTTTTATGTGAACGTAAGTTTTAATTTCTCTGGGATAAATGCCCAGGAGTGCAATTGCAGTCACACTGGATTGCATGTTTAGTTTTATGAATAAGAAACTACTAAACTGTTTTCCAGAGTATCTGTACCATATTACATTCCTACCAGCTATGTATGAGTAATCCAGTTTCTCTGCATCCTTGCCAGCATTTGGTGGTGGTACTGTTTATTTTAACCATTTTGATAAGTGTGAGTGATGTCTCATTGTGGACTTAATTTGCATTTTCCTTTTGGCTAATGTTGGTGAGCATGTTTTCATGGGCTTATTGGCCACCTGCATGTCTTCTCTGGTGAAATCTCTGCTCGTGTTTTTTGCCTGCTTTGTAATTGGATTGCTTGGGTTTTTTTTTACTGTTGAGTTTTGAGAGTTCTTTATATATTCCAATTGCTATTCCTTTGTCAGATACGTGACTTTCAGATATTTCCTCCTTGTATGTAGCTTGTCTTTTCATCCTCTTATTAGGGTCTTTTTAAAATTTATTTATTTATTTTATTTTTGCTGTGCTGAGTCTTTGTTACTGCAGGGGCTTTTCTCTAGTTGCAGAGGGGGCTACTCTCTATTTGCAGTGCTTGGATTTCTCATTTTGATGGCCTCTCTTGCTGCTGAGCAAGGACTCTAGGGCGTGCGGGCTTCAGTAGTTGGGGAACATGGGTTCAGTAGTTGCAGCTCCTGGGCTCTCGAGCACAAGCTCAATAGTTGTGGTGCAAGACCTTAGTTGCTCTGCAACATGTGGGATCTTCCTGGGCCAGGGATTGAACTGGTATCTCTTGCATTGGCAGGCAGATTCTTTACCACTGAGCCACCAGGGAGACCCCTTAAATAGGGTCTTTTGCAGAGTAAAAGCATTGAATTTTGATAGTGTCCATTTTGTCAATATTTTCCTTTCATGATTCAAACCTTTGTTGTCAAATCTAAGAACTCAGACTCATCATAGATTCAAAGATTTTTTTCTAATAGTTTTATATTTTGTATGTAAGTAAGTCTTTTGAACTGTGGTGTTGGAGAAGACTCTTGAGAGTCCCTTGGACTGCAAAGAGATCCAACCAGTCCATTCTGAAGGAAATCAGCCCTGGGATTTCTTTGGAAAGAATGATGCTAAAGGTAAAACTCCAATACTTTGGTCACCTCATGCAAAGAGTTGACTCATTGGAAAAGACCCTGATGCTGGGAGGGATTGAGAGCAGGAGGAGAAGGGGATGACAGAGGATATGACTGGATGGCATCACCGACTCGATGCACATGAGTTTGGGTGAACTCTGGGAGTTGGTGATGGACAGGGAGGCCTGGCGTGCTACGGTTCATGGGGCCGAAAAGAGTCAGACACAACTGAGCGACTGAACTGAAGTCCATGATCCATTTTGAGTTATATTTGTGGGAGGTATGCCTGTGAATGTTCAATTAATTCAGTTTTAAATAACACTATTTGAAGGCCATTAAGAGTATAGTCAAAGTGGCAGTGTTCTGAACCCAGTCATTTTATTTCATAGCATTCGCTCAAACATGCAGTGGAAAGGTACATACTGGCACCATCCACTCTTGTAGACCACTGTGAGCCAGTACATGTACGAAAAGACATATCTTTCCAGAGATAAAGAGGAAGTGTTTTGGACAGTTCTTAAGTCTATAATTAGTAATACAAAGGAAACGTTTGACTAATTCTGCTAGAATATGGTCCTGCCCAAAATACACCTAATTGACTGTATTCAGAACACTTAAAGTAGTGGGCATCTGTAACTGTCTGACTACTCAGCATCTGAACCCATGTGCTAGATTTAGGAAACTGCACTCCCCCCTCCAACCCCACCCCATTGCACAGGTCTTGGTGAGAAGTAAGCTCCTCCCTCAGAAGCCTAAGAAATGCCCCTCTAAATCACTCCCTGACAGCCTTGTGATCCGGGTTTGGCCACCATGTACTTTGAATCTTGAGCAAGTAATGCCGAGATGAGGGGATGATGGATGGTCTGTGGTAGCTGTAGTGTAGGCAGCCTGGCATTCGTGGCTGTGTGTTCAGCCCTTCGGAACAGTGCCCATCTACAGTGACCACTGTGTCAAACAGAATATATGGCATACGTTGGTGGTGTCAGCAGCATCTCAAGCAGTCTGTTTCACTACCCTGACTCCTTTGATGCTGGTCTCTTGTCTGAGACTGTTCCTTATCATTCTTAGTCAAATCTGTGAGTTATCTGATGCTTTCCAATAAATTAGCCCAGAGAAGATTACTGACAGTAAAGAACACTGACATATCAGGAACCCTCACTGATACTTTCAACAAATGAGCCTAAGGCAGGGTTTAGAGAGCTCCCACCCCCAGAATTTCTGATTCAGTAGGTGTAAAGTGGAGCCTGAGAATATGCACTTGAACAAATTCCCCACTGATGCCGATGACCAAGTGACCGCACAGTCATCTTCAAGGTTGGTGTGATTTTATGTTTTCTCTCAAACACTTGCTGATTACTGTTTCATTGTTTGAATATACCACACTGTGCCCATCCGTTCATCTGATAATAGATGTTTCCGTTATTTCCAGTTTCTGGCTGCTACAAATAAAGCTGCTGTGAATGTTAATGCATAAGTCTTTGTATTGACATTTATTTCCTTTCCTTTGGGATAAATACCTGGGAGGTGAATGGCTGGATCATATGGTAAGTATATGTATAACTTTTTAAGAAACTGCAAGCTGTTTTCCAATGTGGTTATGCCATATTATGTTTTTCCGACACTTATGGTCAGTCTTTTTATTAATAACTTTAGCCTTTCTAGTACGTATATAGTAGTATCTCCTTGTGCTTCCAATTTGCATTTTCCTAATGACTAATAACAATGAGCATCTTTTTGCGTGCTGATTTAGCATTCATATGTCTTTCTTGGTGAAGCATCTATTAAAATATTTTCCCCCTTTTGGGGGCCTTGTTTTTTCATTATTAAGTTTTAATAGTTCTCTATATATTCTGGGGATAAATCCTATATCATATATGTGATTTGAAGTATTTTTTCCCAGTCTGTGGCCCCTTTGTTTTCCTTCATTCTCTTCATAGGCAGAGAAAGTCATTTCTGCAAAAATTATCAAGAGCCTCATCAATTTTTCTAATGACCTCCCTTCAGTGCTTGATATTCAAATGATGCCTTTGGAAACACATTTCTTTTCTGTTTTCTCTGCTTCCATTGTTAACTGGTATGATTGTGGAGCCTCAGTTACGTAGCATTGTATATGATTTGAAGAATTCTCTAATATCACTTTCATAAACTTCATGAAATCTTGTACCTATTGCAGAATCTGTAGTTAAATTCTTTTTGATTCATTTGATTCAGATTTGTTTGGTTGATATTTTTGGATGTTTACCATAACCTCAAAGTTCAAACCAATGAGGTTGTCAACTAAAGTGCCACTGAATGAGCTAAGGTGGGGAAAATAAGCACTAGAGTTTTGTATGGAAAAATATTTAAGTAGAGGCTTGTTTTATAAGTGATCAAATTCGCTAGAGAATATTTTAGTGTTGTATGACTTGCTTCCCTATGCCGGCACAGATTTATGTAACAAATATTCAAAAACAAGGCCCTGCAAGAAACACCCCCCACCTCTCTTAATATTTTATCTCATATCTTGATCCCTGCCCCTCTCCCCATGCCCATTCTGCTCCAAGTACCCTGACCTTCACACGGTTTCTTGATCAAGTCAACCTTTTTCACGATGCAAGAAAATCTACTCTTTCTCTAACTTAATAAGGGGGCCAAGAATCTAGATTTGCTCTTAAGTGCAGTGGGTATCAGTAGACAAGTTTTTAGTCACGAAAATGACATCCTTTGATTTAAACTTTCAAGGGGTCTTTCTGACTCTGAATGGAGAATAGATTATTCAGAGATAAGAATGGTAATAGGGAGACTAATTAGGAGGCTGTTTCAGCAGTCCAGGTGATAGCTTCTTTCAGACTGAGAAAATGAGACTTGGTCAGATTTGAGAAATATTCTGAGGTAGAATTAACAAGATTTGCTTATAGAATGTGGTGGAGAGGAAGGAAAGAGTCACAAATGACTCCAGAACTTCTGTCTCTGGTAATGCATGTATGGCAGGGTCATTAAGATGGAAAAATAGTGTAGGACCAGGTTTAAGAAAAAGCAATCATGAGTTCCATACTGGCAATATTAAGTTTGCCTACAAAATCCTATGTGAAGTTTCAAGCAGGCTTTTGGGTATCAGTTTCTAGAGTTAGTGGCAGGAACTAGGCCAGAGTTATAAATTTGGAAATTGTCAGCATATACATGATATTGTTTGTGATGTTAAGGGTATCACGTAGAAAATGGTACAGATAGAAATGAGAATGAAACCTTGTGACTCTTAAGTGGGACAGGGCAAGAGAAACTAGTAGAGTCTGAGAAAAGGAAAAACCTGTGTATGGTATTTCTGCCCAGGAAAGCCCATTGGAGAATCAGTATCCAAGAGTTTTATTGCAGTCTGGTCATATAGGCACCCTCTGCTTACGAAATTTCAGATTCCCAGAAGGAAAGCAGGTATTCAGCATAAACCACATTATTTATAAAGTGCAGGCACAATGAACCATAATGATATCACTCAGGGAACATTAGGAGCACTCCTCAAAATGAAGTTCCCAGTTGCTAGCCATCAGCCAGCCTAGCAAGTCTCTTCAAAAGCTGGCTGGCTCAGGTCTGCTATGCTAACTTTTTTGTACAGAGTGGCATCACAGAAGATAGGAGAATGTTTCTAGGGAGAAAGATGCTGCTGAAGACACCAATAAGATAAGGACCAAAGTGGCCAGTGGAGCTGGTACAGTAGGACAGGGAAACTGGATCAGAGAGGATTTAGTAGTGACTTGTTTGGATTTCCTTGGTCATCCTGTGGTTAAGACTTCGCCTTCCAATGCAGGAGGTGCGGGTTCCATCTTTCTACAGGCAGCTAAGATCCCACATGCCTCTCAGCCAGAACAAAATGTAAAACAGAACCAAGGTTTTAACAGATTCAATAAAGACTTTTAAAATGGTACACATCAAAAAAAGAGGAGTGGCTTGTGGAGAAGGAGTGGAAACAACACGTAGAGACAGGATATTTCAGAAAGTTTTCTGTGACAGGAAGCAAAAGAAAAGCAGCTTAAAGAAGATACACAGCAAAAAGGTCTTTAGCAGACGAAAGATACCGGTACATGTTTGTTTGCGGTCAGCATAGTTCATTAGAAAGGGAGAGAAGATGACATGGAGAGAGAAGGATTAGATCCAGAATAGGCATGAAATGATAGGAGGAGATCCTCCCTTTGAAACAAGGTGGAAGGAGGAGAAAATTTGGCACAGGAGGAGGTAGAATTGTAGATCTGGGAACCAGAAGATGAGCAACTTCTGATGGCTTGTTTTCTCAGGAAAGCATGAGGCAGTGTCCTCAACTGAGAGTGCAGGGTCATGGAAAAAATGCAAAAGGGGTGAGGGTGAAGAGGAAATTGAGGGATTTCTAGAGGAAGGAGGAAAACAATTTGGGAAAAAGAATGTAGAAGCTGGGGAGCTGGCAGGAGAGAGGTCATGCGGAATAAGGAGGAGGCTAGAATTATATTCTTAATGTTTTATTAATGAAAGGCAATACATTGAATTTATATCATTGGAATGTTTCAACCTCTACCAAGATGAAACTATTGTTTTAGGTAGCAATTAAAAATAAGAACCAAATATTTTTTATTCATTAGTCTAAAGCTACATTAATGTAACAATTTCATTCCTAAATTACCAGTGAACAGCTGAAACTCAGTGACCAACTAATGGCCCCCAGACACACACAAAGTATACGTCTAACATAATGCCATTACTTTCCCCATAAACACAACAGGAAGAATCATTACGTTTAGCTGATAGTGTTAGATGGTCTGTCATGTAGAGTTTCCCTTACTTCTGAATATCAAGTTGGTGAATTATGAAGTTCTTTATAATATATAGATTTTCAAACTGCTATTATAGGAGTGTCTTTTCATTTTCATGGACGTGTCTTATGAACTTCAAATAATGCCATTTGCAGCAACATGGATGGACCTAGAGAGTGTCATACTGAGTGAAGTAATTCAAAGAAGGAGAAATATTATATGACATCCCTTATATGAGAAATCTAAAAAGAAATGATACAAATGAACTTAGTTACAAAACAGAGACTCAGGGACTTAGAAAATGAACTTGCAGTTGCTGAGGGAAGAGAGAGTTAGGGAGTTTGGGAAAGTCTTGTACACACTACTGTGTTCAAAATGGATACCCAACAAGGACATATTGTATAGCACATGGAACTCCCCTTTCCAGCCTGGATGGGGAAGGGTTTTAGAGGAGAATGGATACATGTATGTATATGGCTGAGTCCCTTCACTGTTTACCTGAAGCTACCACAGTGTTGACAATTGGCTATACTCCAGTACAAAATAAAAAGTTTGATGTTAGAAAAAAAGAAATTTCAAGAGGATTGATATATACACACTACCACATATCAAACAGATGACTAATGAGAACCTGCTGTATAGCACAGGGAACTCTACTCAGTACTCTGTAATGACCTATATGGGAATAGAATCTGAAAAAGAGTGGATATATATGTATGTATAACAGATTCACTCTGTTGTACAGCCAAAAAAAAAAAAAGCAACACTGTAAATCAACTATAATAGAAATTAATTTAAAAAAAAGAAGCTTTGACACCAGTCTATGTTCAATACAGGATGCAGGATGCTTGGGGCTGGTGCACGGGATGATCCAGAGAGATGATATGGGGTGGGAGGTGGGAGGGGGCTTCGGCACTGGGAGATCGTGTACACCTGTGGCTGATTCATGTCAATGTATGGCAAAACCAATACAGTATTGTAACGTAGAATAAAGTATTAAAAAAAAACTTACACTGATAATATGCTAAAGCAATAATAGTTCAGATTTATTTTGATTAAATAAAGTAATAATTCATGGTGAAAAAAAAAAAGAAGCTTCGAGAATCTTGGCTACCTGAAGGAAATGTTATAGTACATACACAGACTCACATTTGTTGAATTCCAGCTGCAGCACTTGTCAAGAACTACTCTACCCCTCCCATTTATCTCATTGTTACTTTCAGTTGTGAGATGAAAATTTCTCTTTAAATTGATTCCTCTAAATAAATATTCAAGTAGCTAATTTAGTCACTTATTTAATCTCAGGTTAAATCTGAAAAAAAGATTTCCGTATGTAAAACACTCCTTTAAGCTGCCTTCTGTGACTTCGGTGTTTTTCTCAATGCATAAATTATTATCACCTGACTCAGTTTTCTAGCTCATGAAATCATTAAACTCAGAATCTGCCTTTCCTAGATGCAACTAATTCAGTGCTATAATCTTTACTTGTATGAATTTTACAATGTGTAACTTTGCATGTATTTCCAAAGTATTTTTATATTAGTTGGGGATTGGAGCTTAACACCTTAGTAGGCAAAGGTGAGGAAGGAGCACTGAGTGGGGAAAGGCTTCAGATCTGGATGATGATCTGACACTCATGAAAGTAAAGTGGGGAGGAAACAGATTTGAACAAGGAGAGCCTAGCACAGTTTGCACATCTAGCAAAGTCTCAGTCAACCCAGTGGGAAGCTCCAGAGCAAAACTCGCCTGATAGAAAAGTTCTGCACTGAGCAGAAGTAAGGAGGTTCGGTAGCCCTGCCGTGCTCAGTCGCTGTGTGGTAGGGTGGGTGCTGCGCTGGGAAGGTGATGACCTCAGCTTGAATGTTGCTGTAGTAGGTTCCAAAGGTGCTGCAGCTGGAAGCTGTCAGCTGACTGCATTCTTCCAGCTGAAGGGAGATCCAAGCAAGGAAAGGCCTCTTTGTGCCAGGTACACCAGCTGTACCTCTTTTGCTAGTGTTGCCCTCTTCAAACAGTTCAGTTCTGCAGTTCAGATCATGGGTTGTAGCACAGTCTGCAACTCTCCTCCTTTTCACCAATCCCTCATCTCTCAGTTAGGCACTCTTGGCAGATTAATCTTCTTAAGAAGCCATTTTTATCCTGTCAGTCTTTGGCTCAAAAGTATTCCCTGTGTCTCTATTATTAACAAAATTAAGCCCAGACTCTGCATGGTACTCAAGGCCTACACAAGATCAGCCCCAATCTACCATTCTGCTTTTATCTTTGTGTCCTTTCTAGTCAATCCATGTAGGGCCTACTAGTGATTTCCCCAGAATTTCATTCATTTTTACGTATTTCTTGTTGCTCACATAATACCTTCTATTCCTGTTTGACACACCAGTCTTCTTTCTATCTACCTTTCAGAACCCAGCTTATCTTTCAAGGCCCAGTTTACATTCCCTCTCCTATAGAAAGCAATGTCTGACCCTTCCTTGTAAACAGTTTAATATGTATCCCACTTATTCATATTCTTCCCTATTTTATTGCTTATGTTTTAATGTTAGTATGTCTGTTTTCTACCCATTCTGTCATTTCCTATGGGATAAAAGGGGCATAATGTTGTTTTCTCCTCTGCAAGTACTCCATGATTGAATGAAGAGAGCCGTGAGTGAGGGTGTGTAGATGGTAAGAAGCCACCACAGAAATGGCAGCGATAGAAGAGAGTCAGAACTTCAGAATGATGTAGGAAAATGCACTGGCAAGTGAAAGCCTACTGTGTGTGACTGTTTTGTGGGGATGGGTGACACTCCTTCCTAGGTGTAGACCAGGGCAGGATTCTTTACCCAATTTACAGAGTTCTTGAGGCTATTATGGGTGGGCTTTGGGGTAGCTTGCTTATCTAAAACTCTGTGAACTTTATAAAAATTTGTATACATTTGTATACATTTGTAACTTTTTTTGGCAAGAGGACCCATAGCTTTTATATGATATGGTTTTCAAAGGGTCTGTGGTCATAAAAATATCTAAAACCACTTGACCAGGGTTTGTGGCCATAGTAGGAGAGAGGTCATGCAGGTTGAATGTGATTTGGCAAGTAGGAGATCATTGGTAATCTTTAAAAGAATGTTTCTACAGAATGAAGGAAGCAGAAGCCAAATGCCCAGGAATTAAGGAGTGAATGGGTGGTGAGGAAGTGGAGGTAGCATATAGAGCTTTTCCTTCCAGAAATATATCCATGAATAAGAAAGGAGATCTGTGACAATCTGAGAAACAGGTGGATGAGGGAAGGTGTTTCTGAGAGGGAATAGGAGGTACGTGAGCATATCTACAAAAGAAGACATGTAAAGGGGATAAACGTTAAAGGGAGTAGGTGGAGAAGTGTCTTGGTAGTTGGAGTTTATGCTGTGGCAGCAATCCCAAAAGAATAGACTTAAAACATAAAAGTTTATTTCTTGCTAATGCAGACTCTGCTGTAGACTGCTGTCTTCTATGCCAAAACCCACTGACCCATGTTGCTCGAGTCTTTGGAAAACAGGCTCATGGCTGGAGAAGAGAACGGTCCCTCATATCGAGGGATGTGACAGCCGCTACTATGAAGTGACACCTGTTACTTCTACTCATGTTTCACCAGCCAGAGCTAGTCACATGGTCATGTTTAATTGGGGGGAGGGGCAGGGAATGTGGAAGAAATATGAAAATAAACTTGGTGAGCATATAATTATGTTGCTGCATGAAGGGATCCAGAAAAAAGCAAAAGGAATTCTGGGAAGTTGGAAATGGCATAGTTTTTTAATATCCCCATAAATTCCTACTGGGCTTCCCTTGTTGCTCAGCTGGCAAAGAACCCACCGGCAATGTGGGAGACCTGGGTTCGATCCCTGGGTTGGAAAGAGCCCCTGGAGAAAGGAAAGGCTACCCACTCCAGTATTCTGACCTGGAGAATACCATGGACTGTACAGTCCATCTAGTCGCAAAGAGTCACACGACTGAGCAACTTTCAGTTTCACTTTTCATCTTCCTACAAAAATAGGACAATTTGGGTTCAAAACCTGAAGCCCACAAGCATGAATAACAAGTTTATGTAGCCAGTTATGAGCTCCTGTATCTACACTGGTGGGGACACATCATGGTAGCAAAAGGTTCACATGTGGGAAGATGCAGAGGGAGCCAAAACACAATGCCAAATTATCAGGAGATGGCACTCCACTCTAGTCCTCTTGCCTGGCAAATCCCGTGGACAGAGGAGCCTAGTGGGCTGCAGTCCATGGGGTCGCAAAGAGCCAGACACGACTGAAGCGACTTAGCAGCAGCTCCTGCAAAAGGAAGTCCCACTTGGTGTATAAAGATTAGAGAGTTCATCAGAGGGTAGCACTCAAACATGGTGAGAAACTTTGTGGGCTCCATTTCTCAGGTGAGCACGAGGGAACTATGGGAAGGTCAGATGGTGCTAGAATGATGTAGGTTTTATACACTCTTAAAACCAACCTGAGCTTCCTTCCAGAGAGAAGCTTTTAGGACAGGACTTAAAACAGGCCACATTTTATAACTACCACAAATGGTATTAATTATAGAAATTCCAAATCTGAAAATTCATCCCTTCATTTATTTCCATGCCAATTATATTTAGTAATATTGCCCAGTCTTACATACAAGAGGGCTTGCAATGAGGTTGTTGTTGTTGTCTAGTCACTAAGTCCTGCCCAACTGTTTTGAGATGCTATGAACTGTAGCCCATCAGGCTCCTCTGTCTGTGGGATTTCCCAGGCCAGAGTACTGGACTGGGCTTGCCATTTCCTTCTCCAAGGGATCTTCTTGACCCAGGGATTGAACCTGAGTCTCCTGCTTTGACAGGCAGGTTTTTTTACCGCTGAGCCACCAAGGAAGCCCTACATGAGATACATGGCACCATTAAGATACTGCAGTAATAAAATGCAGTCAACATAGTGACCCTCCTAATTTGACCATGAATTCTCTCCCATTATCAGATGCCTGGGAAATATTAAATCCTGAAGATTAAAACCCCTTACAAATTATAGCCCAAAGAAGAGTGCTTAAGACTCAGATAGGGTCAGAAGTTTTTGTAAGCAGTTGTAGCTTGTACAGAAATTTATTAGTTTAATATTGTCTCCCATTGAGTTTCTAGAGAGTCAAAAAAAATCAGTAAGACCCAAAATTATTACAGCACTGGCCCAGCATCCATTAAAATTAGAAAGAGCTATTCCTCAGTCTCTGGTGTAGTTATTCCAGGCAAATTTGTCTTCTTAAAGCGCTTAGTCGTTCAGTTGTATCCTCTTGGTGACCCCATGGACTATAGCCTGCTAGGCTCCTCTGACCATGGGGATTCTCCAGGCAAGAAAACCGGAGTGGGTTGCCCTGCCCTCCTCTAGGTAATTTTCCCAACCCAGGGATCAAACCCAGCTCTCCTGAATTGCAGGCAGATTCTTTACCATCTGAGCCACCAGGGAAGCCCAGGGTTTCAGAGGAGTCAGAGATGAAAAGAAGAGAGATTTTCAGTTTTAGTTTTACCAAGATGGTTGATCTGATGGAAGTTTCTGGAATCCATGTCCTGTGAACATAATTTGGAGATGTCAAATTTGGCACTTTCAGTTTTCCATTTCTAGTGGGGTAATTTGCTATCCGTATTAACTCTTCTTTCAGAGAGTAGCATTTGAGGTACACTGTTGTTTTCTTGTGAAGTTTAAAATTTTGTCGAGCTTGAAGATTGGATTAGTCCTTATTGGCTGGATTATGTTGCAATGGCAAGCTTAAAATGTTAGTGGCTTGAAACAACAACAGTTTATTTTTTAGTCATACTACATATCCATTATGAATTGGCAGGGAATTCTGATCAATCTGTATCCACTTAAGGAGCTGGGATGATACAACCACCACAGATTTTTCCATGACAACCACATAGGGGCAAGTAAATGTGACAGATTGTTGGCCTGGCTCTTAAAATCCCTGCCGAGAAATACTGCACATCTCTCTGACTCCTTCTTGGATTTCCCAGGCAAGAATACTGGAGTGGGTTGCCATTTCCTTCTCCAGGGGATCTCCCCAACCTAGGGATTGAACCCTGGGTCTCCTGCATTGGCAGGCAGATTCTTTACCACTGAGCCACGTGGGAAGCCCTTCATTCACATACCATTGGCTAAAGCATGTTATGTGGCCTTCTATCTTCAAAGGGAACAGGAAGGATAATTCTGCCTTTGAACTGCAAGTTCTTGCCCTTTCATTGCCACATTTAGAGTGAACTCTTTACTAATACTGCTTGTGTAATACCTTGTGAGCTGAAAAGTTAAGTCCTTGGCCATCGGTTGCTGTGACTTGCTTCCAGCTATAGAATAGCTTACACCAATGTTTCCCAAACTTGTCTAATCAAAATAATCACCTGGGTGCTTATAATTTTTAAATAACTGGGTAGAGTTATTAAAAATACTGATTCCTATGTCCTCCTAAAGAAATGATCTGGGTCTCCTGCTTGGCAGGCAGATTCTTTACCACTGAGCCACGTGGGAAGCCCTTCATTCACATACCATTGGCTAAAGCATGTTATGTGGCCTTCTATCTTCAAAGGGAACAGGAAGGATAATTCTGCCTTTGAACTGCAAGTTCTTGCCCTTTCATTGCCACATTTAGAGTGAACTCTTTACTAATACTGCTTGTGTAATACCTTGTGAGCTGAAAAGTTAAGTCCTTGGCCATCGGTTGCTGTGACTTGCTTCCAGCTATAGAATAGCTTACACCAATGTTTCCCAAACTTGTCTAATCAAAATAATCACCTGGGTGCTTATAATTTTTAAATAACTGGGTAGAGTTATTAAAAATACTGATTCCTATGTCCTCCTAAAGAAATGATTCAGTAGATTTGGAATGAAGCCCATGAATTAAAAAAAACGAAACAAAAAAACTCTGTTAGGCAACGAAATGACGTAAGTGGTCTTATTTAAAAACGTTCAATTATTATCTTTAATTATTTATGCATGTATTTGTTTCTCTGTTTTATTTTTGGCTGTGCTAGATCTTTGTTGATGCGCGTGGGCTTTCTCTAATTGCAGTGAGCATGGGCTTCTCTTTGTTGTGGAGCATGGGCTTCTCAGCAGTGGCTTCTCATTGCAGAGCACAGGTTCTAGGCATCCGGCTTCAGTGGTTGTGACACACCAGCTCACTTGCTCTGCAGCACGTGGGACTCTTCCCAGACCAGAGACTGAACCCTTGTCCCCTGCATTTGCAGGCAGATTCTTATCCACTGTACCACAAGGAAAGTCCCATAAGTGTTTTTAATAGACTTTATTTTTTTAGTAGTTTTAAGTTCACAGAAAAATTGAATGGAAAGTACAGAGAGTTCCCATATGCCCCCTAACCCCAAACATGTACAACTTGCCCCACTATCAACATCCCACACCAAAGTGGTACATTAGCTATAATGAATGAACTCACATTGACACATCATTATCACCCAAATTCCGGAGTTTACCTTAGGGTTCTCTCCTGGTGGTGTACTTCTAAAGATCTGTCCACCATTTCGTATCATAGAATTGTTTCCTTGCTCTAAAAATCCTCTGTGCTCTGCCTTTTCAGTCCTTTCTTCTCCCTAACTCTCAGCAACTGCTAATCTTCTTATTGCCTCCATAGTTTTGCCTCTTCCAGAAAGTTATACATATAGCCCTTTCAATGGACTTCTTTCACTTAGTATTGTGCATTTAAGATACCTGTATGTCTTTTCATGACTTAGTAACTTATTTACTTTTAGTTCTGAATAATACTCTATTGAGTGGACCATCGTTTATTTATTTATTCACCTAATGGAGGATAGCTTAGTTGCTTTCAAGTTTTGGTAATTATGAACAAAGCTGCTCTAAATATCTGTGGGCGGGTTTTTGTGTGAACATAAAGCTTTCAACTCCTTTCAACTTCTGGTTTGAATATTAACTTTCAATATTCTGTTTCATTGATCTACTTTTAGAACTGTTTTGCCAGTACCACAGTGTCTTTTCCCCTTTAATTTTATTGAAATATAATTGACATATTACCACACGGTCTTGATCATTCTAACTTTAGAGTAAGTCTTGAAATCAGGCTGTATCAGCCTTCTGACTTTTTCCTTCTCCTTCAATGTTGAATTAGCTATTCTGTGTCTTTTGCCTCCCTGTGAACTCCAGAATCAGCTTGTCAGTACACACAAAGTAACTTGCTGGGGTTTTTATTGGGATTGTGTTGAATATATATATCAAGTTGGTAAGAACTGATATTTTGACAATATTGAATCTTCTTACCTATGATCATGGTATATCTCACTTATTTAATTCTTTGCTTTATTTCATCAGAATTCTGTAGTTTTACTTAAACAGGTCTTGTGCATATTTTGTTAGGTTTTTACATAAGTATTTTATTTATTTTGGATACTAATATAGATAATATTATATTTGTAATTTCAAATTTTATTTTGCTGGTAAATGAGGAAGCAACTGACTATTATAAATTAACCTTGTATCCTACAACCTTTTTGTAATCACTTGTTAGTTCCAGAACTTATTTTATTGATTATTCTGGATTTTCTACATAGACAATCATGTCGTCTGTAAACAAAAAGTATTTTACTTCTTCCTTCTCAATATTTATACCTTTTATTTCCTTTTCTATTGCATTAGATAGGACTTCCAGTATGATGTTGAAAGGAGTTGTTAAGAGGGCAGATCCTTGACTTGCTTCTGATCTTAGTGGGAAAGCTTCTAGTTTCTCACTTTTAATTTTTTTAATTAAATTTTTTAATTTATAAATTTATAAATATATTTATAAAGTAAATATTTTTAATTTAAAATTTTTAATTAAAATTTTAAATTGGAGTGTGCTGCTAAGTTGCTTTAGTGATGTCCGACTCTGTGCAACCCCATAGACGGCAGCCCACCAGGCTCCCCCATCCCTGGGATTCTCCAGGCAAGAACACTGGAGTGGGTTGCCATTTCCTTCTCCAATGCATGAAAGTAACAAGTGAAAGTGAAGTCGCTCAGTCGTGCCTGACTCTTAGCGACCCCATGGACTGCAGCCCACCAGGCTCCTTCGTCCATGGGATTTTCCAGGCAAGAGTACTGGAGTGGGGTGCCATTGCCTTCTCCACAATTGGAGTGTAGTTGATTTACAATGTTGTGTTAGTTTCGGGTGTACAGCAAAGTGGATCAGCTATACATACACATATAGCCACTCTTTTTTAGATTCTTTTCCCATATAGGTCATTACACAGTACTGAGTAGAGTTCCCTATGCTATACACCAGATTATTATTAGTTATCTATTTCATGCATATTAGTGTTATATGTCAGTCCTAATCTCCCAATTCATCTCTCACCCTTTACCTCCTGGTAACCATAAATTTGTTTTCTACATGTGACTCTGCTTCTGTTTTGTAAATAAGTTCACTTGTATCCTCTCTTGTTTTAGATTCCGCATATAAGCAATATCATATATTTGTCTTTCTGTGTCTGACTTATTTCACTCAATATGAGAATCTCTAGGTCCATCCAATGTTGCCGCAAATGGCATTATTCTGTTCTTTTATTCCTAAGTAATAATCCACTGTATATATGTACCACATCTGTGTTATCCAGTCCTCTATTGATAGACATTTAGGTTACTTCCAGGTCCTGGTTATTGTGAACAGTGCTGCAATGGACATTGGAGTGCATGTATCTTTCTGAATTACGATTTTCTCCACATATATGCCCAAGAGTGGGATTGCTGGGTCATATGGTATTTCTGTTTTTAGTTTTTAAAGGAACCTCCATACTGTTCTCCAGAGTGACTATACAAATTTACATTCCCACTAACAGTGTAGGAGCATTCCCTTTTGACCACACTCTCTTCAGCATTTATTGTTTGTAGATTTTTTTGATGATGGCCATTAGTGATGTTGAGCATCTTTTCATGTGCTTTTTGGCCAACTGTGTGTCTTTTTTTGGAGAAATGTCTATTTAGAGCTTACTTTTTTTTTTTTTTTTTTTTTTTTGATTGGGCTATTTGTTTGTTTTTTTAGCTGAGCTGCATGGGGTGGTTTCTCACTCTTAAGAATGATGTTACCTGTAAGTTCACCTCTATTCTTAGTTCACTGGGAGTCACATAGGCTTTTGTCTTATTCTTGCAGTTCTTTCAGCTGCATAATCAGCAACAGCAGATTTCAAAATTGCTGTTCACGTTTCTAAACCCTAGGACTCTAGGCTCGAGTGAGAGTCAACACCTTTGCCAGGTTCTCTATGGGACACTCTGTTTTTGAATTTCATAAACTTGACAACTGTGTTCCCACAAGGCATAGAAATTCCTGCATGCCCATCTATGCCAGCAGTTCTTACTGTATTTCTACTCCTGAGTCTGTGGACAAGCCAAGTTCATAAGGTTTAGTCACTTCAATTTTGTCCTTTGCCCTGAATGCCAGCAACAACTGAAAGAACTTGTTTCATTTCCTGACAGGCAGCCAGAGCTTGGCTTCTGGTTAAAAAAACAACAAAGGCCTAAAAGAATCAAATTCTGCCACCATCTAGCATTTGCAAGTTCAGTGTTTACCTGTGTGGCTTCACCTTTCAGAGAATGCAGAGACCACTTGCAGGTCATGTGACCAAGACAAGGGTCTTACAGTTCCTGAGACTTTGCTGAGCCTGCCTTTATAAAAATAACCACTCACGTATGGACCAATCCACCGCAAACTATAGTCCCTTCCTATGGTTAGAGTACTGTGTACTCTGAGACAGCTTCTTTTACAGACTACAGCAGTTAAGCGTTCATACAACTGCTAAGGTCAAAACATTTCTGACCACAGCCTAAAGTTTACTCATACCGATAAATTTATGTAGCTCCTCTCCAGTCCCAGTTTGAGTCTTGATTTTTCAGTATCCTTTGACATCTGTCTGATTGGAAGTCTTCAAACTTTAGGGTTGAACTCCCTTTTAAACTGCAAATTTCCCCAGGTCCTGCATGGGTAGAGATGGTCTCCTGAGCATCTTATATCCAGGGAGAGAGCAATTGATTCAAACTATGTGAGCTGACTGGCTACCAAGTGATCTAAAAGTTGGTTAGAGAACACTGGTTTATTTTTCACAGATTTGCCAATCAAGTAAGTCATTCCTCTTTCCCTGAGATAGATTGGATTTGGAGGCAGAAAAGCCAAGAAGTAAATTAATTGGATTTTCTCTGCATGGGAAGAAACAAGAGTGTAGGAAAAATGTTTTCTACTAAAAGGGTGGTCTCTCTGTGTATTAGAAGACATAAAAGTATTTATGTCTTAAAAATATTTCAGGCAGGTGAAGATAGGGGGACTTGAGGAATTCCAAAGAAAGGCAATGCCAAAGAATGCTCAAACTACCGCACAGTTGCACTCATCTCACATGCTAGTAAAGTAATGCTCAAAATTCTCCAAGCCAGGCTTCAGAAATACATGAACTGTGAACTCCCTGATGTTCAAGCTGGTTTTAGAAAAGGCAG
>SJYC01076598.1:0-13856 GCA_006408675.1 Madoqua kirkii
GAGATGGTGATGGACAGGGAGGCCTGGTGTCCTGCAATTCATGAGGTCGCAAAGCATTGGACACGACTGAGTGACTGAACTGAACTGACTGAGGAAAGTACAAAATGGTTTAGAATGATTATAGAGTGTAGAATAAGGACTCAGGAGAGATTAATTATTTAACAAGATCCAGGAAGTTTGAATCAGGGAATTGAGATGAAAAAAGGTGAATAATGGAAAGGATTAGCCTGTTTCTTTCTTTTGGCCATAGGGCATGCAGGATCTTAGTTCCCCCACCAGGGATCAAAACCGTGCCCCCTATAGTGGAAGCATGGTGTTTTAACCACTTACTGGACCACCAAGGAAGTCCCTGGAAGGAAGTTGTACTAACCAGACTGAGAGATAACCACAATGACTGTAATCACTAGGCTCTACAAAGGATAAGTCAAGCCAAATGAAATGCTGATACTACACGTATTTAATATGAGCCAGGTTTATGTGGATTATCTCATTTAACCTTCAAAGGAATCCTGACAGAAATTTAGGGCATAGACAGATTAAGTAAGCCATCCCTGGTCACTCAGCTAGTGAAAGGCAGAGTCGGATTTAAACCTAGGCAGTTTGACTCTAAAATCTGTAGCCATGAAAATAAATAGAAGTAGTAAACAAACTAATTAAATGTGTAGTCATAACCCCAATACTATGGGTTGAGGGTTGATGGGATATATGTCTCCCTGAGAACAAAAACCAGGTTCAATAGAATGGAGAAATAACAAGCAAGAGGTGATAGCTAGGGATGAACATTTCAGTTTAACATCTTGGAGGCTGAGCAATTTCCATTTCCAAGGAAGATAAGTGACAAGAAATCAGTAAGGATGAGGGACTTACCTGGTGGTTCAGTGGCTAAGATGCCTCACTCTCAATGCAGGGGACGAGTTCCATCCTTGGTCAGGGAACTGGATCCCGCATGCTGCAACTAAGTCCTGGCACAGCCAAATAAATAAATAAAAAGAAGTCAGTAAGGCTGAGAAAGTGTGAGATCAAGAGGTCAAAAAAGTCACAGCAAAAGTCATGTTGACCTTGTCAAGGATGATATCATTGTCGAGAAAAAGGAAAGTTCCTTAAGATATCAAGGAACACAAGGGCCAGCCCCACAGCTGGTAGACAAAATCTGCTAGGGAAGAGGATATGTAAACATTGCAAAAGAAAGTATGTATTGTTCATTTCTCATGATGTACTCTGCATATAAGTTAAATAAGCAGGGTGACAATATACAACCTTGACCTACTCCTTTTCCTATTTGGAACCAGTCTGTTGTTCCATGTCCAGTTCTAACTGTTGCTTCCTGACCTACAGATAGGTTTCTCAAGAGGCAGCTCAAGTGGTCTGGTATTCTCATCTCTTTCGGAATTTTCCGCTGTTTATTATGATCCACACAGTCAAAAGGCTTTGGCATAGTCAATAGAGCAGAAATAGATGTATTTTTGGAACTCTTGCTTTTTCGATGATCTAGCGGATGTTAGCAATTTGATCTCTGGTTCCTCTGCCTTTTTTAAAACCAGCTTGAACATCTGGAAGTTCACATTATTTGACCATAAAAAGGAATGCAGTACTGATACACACTGATAAAAGGAAAGTTCATGTGTTGAGGTCTGGGGAAGTCATTCTGGCTTATACATGAGTTACCTTGAATTCAATGCTGACTAAAATAGCCTGTCTAGCAGACAATCACGGTGCATCTGCTTTAATTACTAAAGGAAAGGGTGCACTGACCAGAAGTAAAGAGTGTTCATGTTCAAAGTAAAGCCTAGGGATTTCCCTGGTGGTCCAGTGGCTAAGACGACTCTGAGCTCTCAACTGCAAGGGTTTGGGTTTGATCCCTGGTCGGGGAACTAGATGGCAAATGCTACAACAAATAGTTCCAATGCTGCGGCTGAAGATGGGAGATCCCGCTAGCTGCAGCTGAGACCCAGAAAAGCCAATAAATTTAAAAAAAAGAAAGGATTAAACACCTCCTCCCTGGGACGCCAATGCTCATTACTCCTTCAACAGTCAGACTCCCTTCCCAGGTGCCAAGGCCACATTGATGGCCTGGGTACACGGGGATCTGGTTTTCTGAAACCGGAGGGAAGGTCTCCTTGACTTGATGCTCTCTGTACTGACAAGACAGAAAACTGTGCTGAAAATCCTGCTTCTCCGGAGCAGATCGTCAGAGCAAATCCTCTGGGCTACAGTTCTCAGTTTGCTCACACTAAACTCTTTCCTATTCCTGTTATACACTGTTTATTAGTTACTTGCCTCAACAACACTAAAACGTGGATGAACTCCGAAAACATTATGCTGAGTGAAAGAAGCCAGTCATGCAAAAGACCATTTAGCATATGAGTCCACTGATATAGAAGACCCAGAACAGGCAAATCCTAGAGACACACAGACGGTAGACTGGCAGTTGCCAGGGGCTGGGAAAGGGAGGTAGGCAGTGAAAACACCCACGAGGTTGTGTTTGGGGTGCGGTTTGTGGGGAAGTAACCACTATGTCCTTCAGCTTCAAGGTCATCTGGAAACTGAAGAAGGTGGAGAAGGCAGCACGCTTCCTTCCACCTGCCCCAAACCTGCCCAGGGAATGGGGGTTACACCCGAGTTGCCAAGGAGAAAGGCAGGAAGTGACAGACAAGGTCCTGGAGCTCAGAGAATCAACTGGCCCAACTGATGGTAGGCACCCGGGAGAGAAGGTGAGCAGAGAGCTGAATGGCTTTTCCTAGAACTGGAGGCCAGTTTCTTCCCACGGCTTCCCTGGTACCTCAGATGGTAGAATCTGCCTGCAATGTGAGAGACCCGGGTTCGATCCCTCGGTTAGAAGATCCCTTGGAGAAGGGAGTGGCAACGCACTCCAGTATTCTTACCCGGAAAACCCCGCGAACAGAGGAACCTAGAGGGCTACAGTCCACAAGGTCTCAGAGTCAGAAACGACGGATCGACTAACACTTTCACTCTCCTCCCACGGAAGCCCACCTCCAAGGGCAGAGAAAGCTGGGAGGGGCAGAGATATACTCTGGGGACATAAAGAACTCCTAACGATGAGAAAACCAAAGCTGCAATTTTTTTAAATGGGCAAAAGACCTGAGCAGACACACTTAGCTAAACAAGATACAGAGGTGACAAACACAAACATGAAATGATGCTCGACACTGTTAGACATTAGGAAACTGCAGATTAACACCACCGTGAGATCCTTTCACACCTCAGCATGGCTAAAACTGAAAAGCCCGACTGTACCAAGTGCTGGTAAGGCTATGGAGAAACCAGGACTCCCAGGCGCTGCTAGAAATGAGCAGGAACAAACGAAGACAGTCTGGCAGTTTCTTAAACAGTTAAACTTACACCTACCACCCCATCCAATGTTGTCCCCTGAGTATGTCCCCTCAGAGGCCTGCACACCACTGCTCATAGCAGCGTTTCCTGTAACAGCCACAGCTGGACACGACTCAAATGCCCATCCACAGATGAACAGACAGACAGACCGAGGTCCATCCACCCGTGCAAGGGAATGCTACTTGGCAATAAAAGGAATGAATGCTGGTCCTTACAGCAACGTGGGGGAATCTCAAAATGATCACACCGAGCGAGAGAAGACAGGGCAGACAGGAAAGAGCTCCGACTGCATGGCTCCACTTCTACAACACTCTCGATTCAGTTCAGCTGCTCAGTCATGTCCAACTCTTTGCTGCATGGACTGCAGCACGCTAGGCTTCCCTGTCCATCACCGACTTCCAGAGCTTGCTCAACTCATGTCCATCAAGTCAGTGATGCCATCCCACCATCATATCCTCTGTCATCGCTTCTCCTCCTGCCTTCAATCTTTCCCAGCATCAGCATCTTTTCAAATGAGTCAGTTCCTCCTATCAGGTGGCCAAAGTTGGGCCATCAAAGTTCAACCAAAGTTGAACTTCAGTTTCAGCATTTCAATGACTATTCAGGACTGACTTCCTTTAGGATGGACTGGTTTGATCTCCTTGCAGTCCAAGGGACTCCCAAAAGTCTTCTCTAACACCACAGTTCAAAAGCATTAATTCTTTAGTGCTCAGCTTTCTTTATGGTCCAACTCTCACATCCATACATGACAACTGGAAAAACCACAGCTTCGACTAAACAGACCTTTGTTGGCAAAGTAATGTCTCTGCTATTTAATATGCTGTGTAGGCTTCTCATACCTTTTCTTCCAAAGAGCAAGTGTCTCTTAATTTCATGGCTGCAATCACCATCTGCAATGATTTTGGAGCCCCAAAAAACAAAGTCTGTCACTGTTTCCATTGTTTCCCCATCTATTTGCCATGAAGTAATGGGACCGGAAGCCATGATCTTCACTTTTTGAATGTTGAGTTTTAAGCCAGCTTTTTCACTCTCTTCTTTCACTTTCCTCTTTAACATTCTGGAAGATGCAAACTAATCTACAGGGTCAGTGAGTCAGTGGCTGCCTAGGAAGGAGGGTGGGATTATCAGGAGATGAGAAGAAACTCTTAAAATCATGGCTGTGCTCATGACCCCGATTATGGTGATGATTTTTCAAGTGTTTACATATGCCCAAATGGATCAAGCCACTCACTTTAAATGTGTACAGTTACATAAGTTATATGTCAATAATGAAATAAATAAATACCCCACCCACGCACCCCGACAGCTGCTATGTGAAGAATCATGTGGTGGTGGCAAACACCTGGGGGTTCTTCTCAGTCACTGAATCTATGAGAGTTTACTGGCACTCAGTCCATTTCCAAGACTGTCTCAGCCACCAGCTTCAGGACCACAAGCAGGAAGGAGGCAGCCAGGCTGCCCGGAGCTCCAGGTATGGCCTCACTAACAGCCCTACCAGGCCAGCATGCCAAGAACCACCAGGCAGCAATCACAGGCCTCCTAGCCCACAGGACCCACAGTGGAGTCCTCAGGAGCAGCCCAGCAGGCCCTGAGGACTTTCCCCAGAGTCAGGCAGAATACGGCCAATGGTCCATACAGTGACACCCTGTCTCACTGTGGAAGGGGCTCCCAGACATCCTTGACAATAGAGGAGGATGCCCTCCAAAGACACTGTCCTGGAGGTCTGGGGGCTATGGAAGCTGGAGTAGACGTGAAGGGGCTGAGGACAGAACAAGGCAACCCTCTCAGCCTCTAGAACCCCAGCCCTGGCCAATATCCTGGGCATCGACAGCCCATACTGCTGGACATCACCTGCAGACCACGTCAGCAGATGCCCCCCAGAAAGCCAGTGTGGAAACCCCAAGGGCAAGCTGGCCCAGGAGACGCAGTCAGGGTTCAAGCCGTGGTTCTGCCACACCAGCTACTTGCCCCTAAGTCAGCCACTGCCCCTCTGGACTCTGTTTCCTCACCTGTAACCTGGAGGGTCCATGGAGAGCTGAGAGTTCCTCGAAGCTGTAACACTCTACAAGGACTTCCAGGACCCAGGAAAAGCCAAGTACACTGGCTTCTGGCTCCTGGCTGCCAGAGGACACAACCAACAGAGGCACTGATAGCAGAACAGTGTAACCTAGATAGCATATTCAAAAGCAGAGACATTAGTTTGCCAACAAAGGTCCATCTAGTCAAGACTATGGTTTTTCCTGTGATCATGTATGGATGTGAGAGTTGGACTGTGAAGAAAACTGAGCACTGAAGAGTTGATGCTTTTGATCTGTGGTGTTGGAGAAGACTCTTGAGAGTCCCTTCGCCTGCAAGGAGATCCACCCAGTCCATCCTAAAGGAGATCAGTCCTGGGTGTTCATTGGAAGAACTGATGCTGAACCTGAAACTCCAATACTTTGGCCACCTCATGCAAAGAGTTGACTCATTGAAAAAGACCCTGATGCTGGGAAGGACTGGGGGCAGGAGGAGAAGGGGATTACAGAGGATGAGATGGCTGATGGCATCACTGTCTTTATGGATGCGAGTTGAGTGAACTCCGGGAGTTGGTAATGGACAGGGAGTCCTGGCATGCTGTGATTCATGGGGTTGCAAAGAGTCGGACATGACTGAGTGACTGAACTGAACTGAACTGATGGTTCATTTTCTCCTCCGCCTCTCAATTTGCAGAGGAGGAAACCCCCTTAATTTTACTTTGAAAAAAAGTGAAGAATGAACAAAGGCTAAGAGATATGTTGCATTGCATTGTGTTGATAACAATGTGAATTATAAAGTCCCAATAATTTGTTAAATCTTTGTTGCTTGGTTTGTCTCATTTTGACATTGAGAATCAAGCTATTATATACCTAAGTAATCATTTATTATGAGAATATACAGAGAAATATCTAGAAATATAATACTTTTATTCCCAGGTAAAAGTATAGTACTTTTAAACACAGAAGCTGCTTTCTTATTTTTCATTAAAATTTCTGGATTTATCTGACATACATGCCATTTAAATATTTTTTTCCCTTGGATATTCTTGAATAAAATATTCTCATGCTGTTCCATGGCAGAAACACTATTCATTGCCCCTGTTTTTATAACATTTTTTCAAAAATCTGTTGTTCCCTGGTGGCTCAGATGGTAAAGAATCTGCCTGCAATTCAGGAGATCTGGGTTGGATCCCTGGTTTGGGAAGATCCCTTGGAGAAGGGAATGGCAACCCACTCCAGTATTCTTGCCTGGAGAATCCCCATGGACAGAGGAGCCTGGCAGGCTACAGTCCATGAGGTTGCAAAGAATTGGACACAACTGAGCAACTAAGCACAGCACCCCCATTCTCACATTTGTATTATCTTATCCTTCATGAATCCATAGTATTTTTTGTAGTTTCTCTCTGGAATGTTCTCTCTCTCCTAGTGATAATAATTATAATAGGAAGACCTCTACTATGCAGTTTTCATCTCTTTTAAAGTCACAAGCATTTAATGCTGTAGTTTGCTTTTTTGTGTCCCTCTTTATTTTAGCTGATTGTCCTTTCCTCACTGGAGAATGGTCTGTGTCATTTAGCACTGAGCTAGCTTATGAGCTTTTATACTTTTGGTTCTAGATCTTTATTGGAAACATCAGATGATGATCTGACATGTGGCATCTAGGTGTATTTTCAACTATTTTCTATGTGTTTCAGCTATTTTCTGATGTGTTAAAACACATCTGATCTGTTTTTTCCTTCTAGGGCATTTTCTCTTTGAGTAAAATCCATTGTCGTTTTTATAAACACTTTCAGAGAATTTGATTTGAGTTTTAAATGTATTCAAGGCTGTTCTGGTTTTAGAATATCTACACCTGAAAGTTTTTAAATTTGAAAAGTACCTAAAGGTTTTACTGATTTAAAACACTCCTGAAATAAATAGTTCAGTTCCCTGTAACAGGTTAGTTTGTTAAATTTGTTTTGCAGTTGCCTGTCTATTTTTCCTGTGCCAAATGAAAGCATAGCACTGTCCCTCTTACTATAGTATTCGGAGAGCTATTTACCAAAATCTGGTTTTTCCTCCTATTCTCAGGCTTCCCTGTCCTTCTGTAATTTGCTTATGGCACCCCACTCCAGTACTCTTGCCTGGAAAATCCCATGGACAGAGAAGCCTGGTAGGCTGCAGTCCATGGGGTTGCTAAGAGTTGGACATGACTGAGCGACTTCACTTTCACTTTTCACTTTCATTCATTAGAGAAGGAAATGGCAGCCCACTCCAGTGTTCTTGCCTGGAGAATCCCAGGGACGGGGGAGCCTGGTGGGCTGCTGTCTATGGGTCGCACAGAGTCAGACATGACTGAAGCGACTTAGCAGTAGCAGCACGTCCATTGAGTCCATGATGCTGTCTCTTGCCTGATAACAGTCATTTGTTTCTGCATTCTTTTGTTCTCTTCAGTCAGTTCACTCAGTCATGTCCGACTCTTTGCAACCCCAGGGACTGCAGCACACCTCGCTTCCCTGTCCATCACCAATTCCTGGAGCTTGCTCAAACTCATGTCCATCAAGTCGACCTGTTCAAAGGCAAACAGCATGGCTAGGCTTAGATCACAGATTAGCTTAGGTCAAAAAATGGTTTTTCTTATGTCAAGAAAGCCATGCCCGGTTCTCTTTCTCCAGGGACCCTCTACCCTATCTGCTTACCCTTATTTCCTTGGCTGCCAACCTGACTCACAGTCATTGCCTCCATCGTCTCTGGCCTGGGCTGTTTCTTTGCTCAAAATGTCACCTTTAGGAAGCCTTCTCTGAGCCCTTACTATTTTTTTCTGACCCCTTACTATTTTTTTCTGACCCCTTATTTTATCTCTTTTTTTTTTTTGTGGAGGGGGTCAATGCGAGGCTTGCGGACTGTAGTTCCCTGACCAAGGAGTGAACCCAGGCACCCTGCAGTAGGTGTGTGGAGTTCTATCTACTGGACCACCACGGACTCTCACAACCTCATTTTATTTTATTAATAATTTTAATTAATTAATTTGCTCATTTTTGGTTGTGCTGGATCTTCCTTGCTGTGCAGCTTTTTCTCTAGTTGCAGTGTGAGGGCTTCTCGTAGAGCTGGCTTCTCTTACAAAAGCATGGGCTGTGGGGTGTGGGGGCTTCTGTAGCTGTGGCTCCCAGGCTCTAGAGCACAGACTCAATAGTTGTGGCACACGGGCTTAGTTGCTCCACAATATATGGGATCTTCTTGGATCAGGGATTGAACCCATGTGTCATGCTTTGGCAGGCGGTTTCTTATCCACTGTGCCACCAGGGAAGCCCCCTGGCCTTCTGTTTCAAATTACACTCTCAAAGCAGTCTGTTCTTTTCCCCTGCCATTGTTTTATTCATATAGTATTTACTGTCCTCTGATATATTTTAATGGTATGTTATTTATTACCTGCACTGCCACATGCTCAAATATAAGTTTCATGAGGAGTTTGAGTATATTGATTGAATAGTGCCAGACACAGAGAAGTCTCTATGAGAAAAAAAAAAAAAAGGAATGAATGAATTTAGCAGTTAGCATGAGAAGTGAGTATAGTATAGTCAAATCTATGGTTTTTCCAGTAGTCATGTGCAGATATGAGTTGGACCATAAAGAAGGCTGAGCACCGAAGAATTGATGCTTTCAGATTGTGGTGCTGGAGAAGACTCTTGAGAGTGCCTTGGATAGCAAGGAGATCAAACCATTCAATCCTAAAGGTAATCAACCTTGAATATTCATTGGAAGGGCTGATGCTGAAGCTGAAGTTCCAGTACTTTGGCCACCTGACATGAAGAGCTGACTCACTGGAAAAGACCCTGATGCTGGGAAAGATAGAAGGCAAAAGGAGAAGGGGGGTGACAGAGGATGAGACAGTTAGATAGCATCACTGACTCAATGGACATGAATTTGAGCAGACTCCAAGAGGGGGTAGGAACTCCAGTCTCCTGTATGGGGTGGTAGGGTGGTAGATGGAATGTACAGCAGTGCTGGGGACCTACCTCACCACTTGCTTCTTCAGCCTCAGTGAATTTCTCACCAACTCATGTAGTCTGGTTCAGTTCAGTCGCTCTGTCATATCCGACTCTCCATCACCAACTGCTGGAGTCTACCCAAACCCATGTCCATTGAGTCGGTGATGCCATCCAACCAGCTCATCCTCTGTCGTCCCCTTCTCCTCCTGCCCTCAGTCTTTCTCAGCATCAGGGTCTTTTCAAATGAGCAGTCTGGAGGTGGATCATAACTTAAGGCTGATAAAACTTGTTTCTCAATGTTTTAACATGTTCAGAAAAGCACCTGCCTTTAGAGCGTGGAAAGTATTCGACATCTTGTGCAAATCACAGAGGCCTCAACTGAGCCTGAGATTCTTTCCCCCTAGTCATTTTAGATTTGTTGGTCATTTTGCCTTCCATCCCCAACACACCCTCTTCATTTCACTCACAGTCCCTGAAATATTATACAAAAGACTCTCTTCTCTGTCCAAGTAACAGATGACGGGACTAGAGATGGACTCCTAACCCTGGGAGGAATCCAAAGATGGTCCATTCTGGTTCTCTCCTGACAATATGAACTGAGATTTAAGACCCTGCAGTAAGATGGTAGTAGATGATTGAACTCAGAGTTATTTGGCATCAGGACTGAGAGTCCTAATGGATGAACTGGTGAGTAAACAGCAGAAGGAGCTAGGAAGGCATACAGCCAGAGATATGGGGAGAGCAGTGACTGTTGCTTTTCCATTTCCTGGAGACATTCTACCATACTGTCTGCATTTGTTTCTGTAAGATTCTTTTATGTTTTTTCTTTTTTATAGTCTCTCTTTTTATATCAGCTGGTTGAGTGAGAAATGACTGCTCCTTGCTAAGAAATGGAACAGACTAGAATAATAAATTTGTAAAGAATTATTTTTTTCTGTATGACATTTTCTTTATTATGCCTCAGTGGGTATTTTGAATTTAAAACATATCATAATCCCACACTACTCAAGGTACTGTCTGAGGACCAGCCGTTTAGGCATCACTAGGAGTGTTAGAAACGCAGAGTCTCGGCCTCCCCAGATCTACTGAATCATAGGATCCCAGGTGATTTCATACGCATTTGACAGCCTGTGAAGCCTAACTGTAATTTACTCTACACTTTTGGACAAATCAGGTCAGTTCAGTTGCTCAGTCGTGTCCAACTTTTGCGACCCCATGGGCTGCAGCATGCCAGTCTTCCCTGTCCTATCACCAACTGCCGGAGCTTACTCAAATTCATGTGCATCAAGTCGGTGATGCCAGCCAGCCATCTCATCCTCTGTTGTCCCCTTCTCCTCCTGCCTTCAATCTTTCCCAGCATCAGGGTCTTTTCCAGTGAGTCAGTTCTTGGCATCAGGTGGCCAAAGTATTGGAGTTTGAGCTTTAGCATCAGTCCTTCCAGTGATTGGTCAAATCAGTCTTCCTAAAATACTGCTTTCATCATATCCCTAGAATTTTAAATGTTCCTCATTGCTCTCAGAAAAGTCAAATGCCCCAGCCTGACACTTAAGGCCACAGTTAAACAAACCTCATCTGCGTCTCTAATCTTTCTTATATGGATGTCCACTCCAGCTAAATCAGTCTAGTTGGTTATTCTCCAAATATGCCAAGTGTGATATTCAGGGACTTTGCGCATGACATTTGCCTGTCTGGAATTTTCCTTCCCATCTCCCTACATCCCTCCTTGAAAGACCAGTTCAGTTTCTGCATCTCACTTCAGCTCACACTGTTGTTTCATCCTCTGATCATCTCTAACGCTACAGTAGCTGTTCTAGGGTTGTTTCTTGTTTGTTGTGGTTTTGTATTTTTTATACTTATAGTCTCTCCTCCCTCATCAGTCCTTACCACAATATGGTACATATACCAGTGTCTCTATGCATTGGTTACATCTTTACTTTTTTAATGGCTTTTAATTGGGAAGAGACTTGTTACTGTATACAGTTCAAATTTTTCTAATTTCTTTGACCAAGCAGGGGTTAAGTCCAAACAGAAAGAAACTGAAAGCAGTGTGCTCACTTACTTTTATATTTGGATGTAAATTTTCATCACACTCTGAGAGTGCACTGATTTCTGTGACATTTTTATTCCCATGACATTTTTATTCCCCATCATTATACAAAGATGGGACCAATATAAGCACATGTTGTATAAGGGAAAATTCTAGTGGGTCTCTTTTTAAAATATATCTGAAATATTATTGCAATTGATGTTGTATGTACACATAATTTAGGAGTCAATTGCTCTGTAATTCTTCTATGACAAATAGTATCCCTCTCTACCTCCATCTTGCAGTATCAGTCCCTGAGCTTTAGCAGAGTACTATGTTAAGTCTACATTCGAGTTAGACAGGTGGTCATGAGTGGAAGGAGTAACAGATATGAGTGAGTATAGGCTTCCATTTTAAGCCATTTTCACTCTTCTCTCCTTTAGATCTGAGCTGGTAGAACATGAAAAAGCTGAAGAGACTCAAGATGTACCTGTGCTGGGACCTGATAACTGAGAATATGGTTCACAAAACTGCATGTGCATCAGTACAACCTGGAGAGCTGTTACTGGGCTCTACTCCAGGGGTTCTGACTTAAGAAGTCTTGAGGTAAGGCCCCCAAATTTGCATTTCTTTCTTCCATTTTGAGAAACCAGAGCCACATTTTTTATTTCTTCATTACTTGCATCTGAAGTACTCCTTGATGGGATTGTGTGCCTGAGACTCTTTGCCATAGTCCTTACCTACCACACAGATGCAACCAACCACTTTACTGGGTTTTCCCTCTCCGTCAGTTTTAAGAGAATCTACCCATTCTTCTGGGGCTTCCCTAGTGGCTCAGTAGTAAAGAATCCACCTGCCAATGCAGGAGACATGGGTTTGATCCCTGGGTTGGGAAGATCCCTTGGAGGAGGAAATGGCAACCCATTCCAGTATTCATGCCTGAAAAATCCCATGGACAGAGAAGCCTGGCAGGCTCCAGTCCATGGGGTCACAAAAGAGTCAGACATGACTGAATGACTAAACAACAACAACAACAACAACCCATTCCTGTAGTTTCTTGTTGTCATCAGCCTTAATTGGGTTGATTTGGTGTATAGTACAGAGGCCTCCACCAGTTCGTGTGCATGGGGAGAGAAGCCTCAGGCTGGTGGGGAGGGAGTAGGAGCCTCTCCCTTACCTGTGAAAGGAATGAATTAGTGTGCTTCCTTTCTCATCTGCACTATCAGACTTCTCACAGGGTTTAAATAAGTGCCTTGGAATGCTAAGCAGTTTCCAGGAACCTATGTGCAAATGCTTATCTCCCTAAAATTCTGAAGAAAACCAAGCTGCCATTCTTTTTCTAATGGGTAATATTCTGTTATCAATGTGGGAAAAATTTCCATGTGGAAAAAGTCAACTGATTTCTTATTGGCAGTCTCAGCTATTTACTATTTCATGAAACATATCACGTTAAGTTTATCTGTAGTTTAATTACAGGTTGATTCAGTTCAGTTCAGCTCAGTCATGTCCAACTATTTGTGACCCCATGGACTGCAGCATGGCAGGCCTCCCTTGTGCATCACCAACTCCCAAAGTTCACTCAGACTCATGTCCATTGAGTCCGTGATGCCATCCAGCCATCTCATCCTCTGTTGTCCCCTTCTCCTCTTGCCTTCAATCTTTCCCAGCATCAAGGTCTTTTCCAGGGAGTCAGTTCTTCACATCAGGTGGCTAAAGTAGTGGAGCTTCAGCTTCAACATCCGTCCTTCCAATGAATATTCAGGAATGATTTCCTTTAGGATGGACTGGTTGGATCTCCTTGCAGTCCAAGGGACTCTCAAGAGTCTTCTCCAGCACCACAATTCAAAAGCCTCAATTCTTCAGTGCTCAGCTTTCTTTATAGTCCAACCCTCACATCCATAGATGACTACTGGAAAAACCAAAGCTTTGACTAGACAAACCTTTGTTGACAAAGTAATGTCTCTGCTTTTTAATATGCTGTCTAGTTTCATAACTTTTTCTCCAAGGAGCAAATGTCCTTTAATTTCATGGCTACAGTCACCATCTGCAGTGAGTTTGGAGCCCCCAAAAATAGTCTCTCACTGTTTCCATTGTTTCCTCATCTATTTGCCATGAAGTGATGGGACCAGATGCCATGATCTTTGGTTTCTGAATGTTGAGTTTTAAGCCAACTTTTGCACTCTCCTCTTTCACTTTCATCAAGAGACTCTTTAGTTCTTCGCTTTCTGCCATAAGGCTAGTGTCATCTGCATATCTGAGGTTATTGATATTTCTCCCAGAAATCTTGATTCCAGCTTGTGCTTTATCCAGCCTGGCATTTTGTATGATGTATTCTACATGTAAGTTAAATAAGCAGGGTGATTATATACAGCCTTGACATACTCCTTTTCCTATTTGGAACCATTCTGTTGTTCCATGTCCAGTTCTAACTGTTGCTTCCTGACCTCCATACAGGTTTCTCAAGAGGAAAGTCAGGTGGTCTGGTGTTCTCATCTC
>SJYC01076599.1:0-16022 GCA_006408675.1 Madoqua kirkii
ACCATTTCTGTCCTTTATCGAGCCCATCTTTGCATGAAATATTCCCTTGGTATCTCTAATTTTCCTGAAGAGATCTCTAGTCTTTTCCATTCTGTTCTTTTCCTCTATTTCTTCGCATTAATTGCTGAAGAAGGCTTTCTTATCTCTTCTTGCTATTCTTTGGAACTCTGCATTCACATGCTTATATCTTTCCTTTTTTCCTTTGCTTTTCACCTCTCTTCTTTCCACAGCTATTTGTAAGGCCTCCTCAGACAGCCATTTTGCTTTTTTGCATTTCTTTTCCATGGGGATGATCTTGATCCCTGTCTCTCCCGTACAAGGTCATGAACCTCATTCCATAGTTCATCAGGCACTCTATCTATCAGATCTAGGCCCTTAAATCTATTTCTCACTTCCACTGTATAATCATAAGCGATTTGATTTAGGTCATACCTGAATGGTCTAGCGGTTTTCCCTACTTTCTTCAATTTGAGTCTGAATTTGGTAATAAGGAGTTCATGATCTGAGCCAGAGTCAGCTCCTGGTCTTGTTTTTGTTAACTGTACAGAGCTTCTCCATCTTTGGCTGCAGAGAATATAATCAGTCTGATTTTGGTGTTGACCATCTGGTGAGTGCACTGGGTCACAGCTGCCCGCACTTAAGTGCAGTCAGGGGCAGTGGCTGAGAATGCCCAGCTGCAATGGTGCAGGAACGGCCGAGAGGAGCTACCCAAATCCGAGATCAGGGGCAGCTGGGAGAAGCCACTTAGTACCCGAGGCCAGGGGCAGTGGCCCTGAGGAGCCACCCCGTGCCTGAGGCCAGAGGCGGTGGCCAGGAGAAGCAACCCAAGGAGTGGTGGCTGTGGGGGTGTAGGAGAGCCTAGAGAGCTATTCCACATTGAAGGTCAGGAAAGGCGGCGGTAAGGAGATAACCCTCGCCCAAGGTAAGGAGCAGCTGCTGTGCTTTGCTGGAGCAGCTGTGAAGAGATACCCCATGCCCAAGGTAAGAGAAACCCAAGTTAGATGGTAGGTGTTGCAAGAGGGCATCAGAGGGCAGACACACTGAAACCATGCTCACAGAAAACTAGTCGATCTAATCACACTAGGACCACAGCCTTGACCACTCAATGAAACTAAGCCATGTCCACGGGGCAACCCAAGATGGGCGGGTCATGGTGGGGAGGTCTGACAGAATATCAGCAGATAAGATATGGTAAATACCAATCAATGAAAGATTCTGTCAACATATGGTAAATATCAACCAACAAAAGATTCTTTCGAGAATATTAAGGTGACTTAGAACTAGCAAATTCTTTTCACTTGGTGCATTGAATAGATTGGGGTAAGCATTGCCTAAGAGTTTAACAATCTCTAAAATTTTCTCTCCCACACAGTGAAATGACTATAATTTAATATTCGGTGTTACCAACACTTTCCCTTACATAATAAAGAAATTAAAGGATAAATTAGGAAAAACAAGTTGGATTTATTGAGACAACTCCAGATCACCACTTCCTGGGAGGTGGGAGGACAGATTTATTCTTATCCTTGAGCCTCCTGATTTAAACATTTGTTCTGTGTCCTTGGCCTGGAATGCCCTTCTTGTTAATCTAGTAAACACTTCTTCATTCTCTAAGATTCACATTAAATATCACTGTCTCTGTGAAGTCTTCCTTGAGTCTAAGGGGAAGTTAATCCTTACCATCTTCTGTGCTACCACTGTGTACTCTGTACTTTGATAGATATGTTTTCCTTTCTACTATCTGTGAAATTCTTGAGAGAAGGAATATATATATATATATGTATATATGTATTTATGTATACAGTTATTTATTTATTTTACTTAATATAGCATTTACTATAATACTATGTTAGGCACTCTTCCAAGCACTGCATAAATATCCAGTCATTTAACCCGCATTAGTTATAAAGAATTGGCTCAGTGGTTATGGAGCCTGAGAAGAAGGCCTGTAGGGGGATTGAGAAGTCCCAGGATCTGTGGTCAGCAAGCTGGAGAGCTAGCAGAGCCAGTAGTGTAGTTCCAGTCTAAGTCTAAAGCCAGCATAATGTTTGACCAAATGTCTGGGCACCCTGTGACCCAATCAAATTGACAGCTAAAATGAGCCATCACAGTGAGTAACAGAGAAGGACTCACTGAGGAAGGAACATCTGAGGGAAGGAAGTGAGTGAGTGAGTCATGTCTAGGGGAAGAACATCCCAGGAACAGTAAATACAAAGGTCTTGAGGTGCCTAGGAGGTTTAAGGAACAGCAAAGGGTAGGGAGACTCCTACTAGAATGGAAGAGGTGGAGGATAAGGAAATAGGGGACAAAGTTGGAAAAGAAATGAGCCAAGGGCAGGATGTGAAGAGCTTTGAAGTAATTTGAGAAGTTGAGCTTTTACTAAAAATGTCATTGGAAAGGGTGACCTTCCCTGGTTTATGTTTTATCAGCATCACTCTGACTTGTGTGTTGAGAAATCTGAACGGCATCAGAATGGAAGGTAGAAGACTAGTTGGCTCCTCCACTAACTTAGGTGAGACACAGCAGTGATTATGATAGTGGAATGATGAGAAGTGGTCAGATTCTGCACATATGTTGACAGCTGAGTTGACATATCAAATGTGGGGAATGAGAGCAAGAAAGGCACCAGGGATGACTTCTAGGTTTTGGCTTGAGCATCTGGGGAAAAGTAGAAGAGGCACAGGGTTTGGCAGTAGGCAGGTAGGGAGAGGAGGTCAGGAGTTCAGTTTTGGACTTGTTAAATTGAGATTCCTATTAGTCATCCAAGTGGAGGTTTAAGGAGGCTTCTGGATATGTGGGTCTAGTGCAGGGGAGAAATGCAGGCTGGACAAAACATATATTGGGTGTTATTTAAAGCCATGAGACTAGATGAGATCACCTAGTAAGTGAGTGAAGAAGATAAAGAGGAGAGGTTTGAGGGCTGAATTTTGGAATACTCCAAGTTTTGGAAGTCAAGAGTGTTGGAAGAGAACCTAACAATGAAGACTGAGGAGGAGCCAGAGATATAGGTAGAAGACCAGATATGTCTCCTTCTATAAACCAAGTGGAAAAGTGTTCAAGGAAGAGAGAGTGATTGTATTCTGCTAACCAATCAAGTAAGAAGACTGAATATTTAGCCTTTGGATATAGCAACAGGGAGGTTGAAGTGATCTTGTAAGACCAATTTAGTTGGAGTGGATTGGATAAATACTGATTGTATTAGGTTTAAGAGAGACTAGGAATAGAGATTTGAGGTAGTAAAGATGGTAACTGTAGATAACCTCCAGAAAAGAAAAAAAATGGGAGTAGTAAATGGAAGAAGAGGTGGGGGTCAAGACAGGGTTTTTCAGAGGTGAGAGAAATAATGTCCATAACTGATGGAAAAGATCTAGTGAAAAGGGAAGAATTGAGAACAGAATTGCTGGAGCGAGTCCTTGAGGAGGTGACAGTAAGTGGGCATCTAGTCTACAAGAAGAGCAACTGGGCTTTGTAGGGGCACGAAGTTTTCATCTATAGCCTTAAGAAAGAAACCCAGGACTTGGGCACTCATGCAGTTGGTGGGTGTTTGTGGGAGCTCTCCTGACTCATTCTGCTTCCTCAGTGAAAGAGGAAGCAAGGCCATCAACAGGGAATGAGAATAGGTGGTGCGTAGGTGTTTGAGGTTTGAGGACAGAGGTGAAGGTATGTGATACCACCAGAGAAAGAGGGATAATAGAAGGACTTGGGAAGTGTAGTATGATTGCTGGCAGGATTAAGGGCCTACTCAAAGTTGATGATCATAAATTTAAAGTGAGATCTCTGCATGGTTTGGTCCTTCACCAGGCACATTTAGCTTGCACAGGTGTAAGCATGGACTACAGGGAATATTGCCTTTAAGAAGGATCATTGTGGAATCAAGTGAGTTTCTCAAAGTGTTGGGGGGCAAGGAAACTAAGGGTACTTGTAATGTATAATAAGAGAAATTCAGCTGAGAAGGGAAACAAGTGAATGTATACATGAATGAGGACTTCTGTAGTGGCTTAGAGAGTAAAGAATCTGCCTGCAGTGCAGGAGATCCGGGTTCAATCCCATGGTTGGAAAGAACCCCTGGAGAATGCCACCCACTCCAGTATTTTTACCTGGAGCATTCCATGGACAGAGGAGCCTGGTGGGCTACCGACCATGGGGTTGCTAAGAGTCGGACACGACTGAGCAACTAACACCTAGGCTTATACATGAATGAATGTTTTCCTTAGTTGCAACACATTTTTTTCCCTCTCTCATTCATTGATTCAAAACCTCTTTCTTCTTAATGGCCCATGTAAGAACTGTACCACCCAGAAAGCATGCTGTACTTAAACAGATTCTTGAATGAGCATGATTTAAGAGGGGGCAAATGTTTTATCAAGGATCTTGGTGTAGAGGAATTTTGCTGTTTAAGTTTTCCCTTAGGTAATTTAGAATTTTTATTTCATTCAAATTTTAGCTTGTTCTGGCAGGAAAACATTGACCTATGCTAAATGCTAGAGTGTGGCTCAGAGAAGTTTACATAAGCATTCTTTTTTTTTTTTTAATTGGGCCAGATCTCAGTATTGGTGAATGATATTTTGATTGATCCTAATTAGGGCTGTGTGTCCAGGGGCATGAGGGTGAGGGAACTCTTATTCCCTTTGGGTCCCTGTTTGGTTTCAGTTTTGTATTCAGCAGGCAGAACAAGAGACAACCTTTGTTTATAATACAGAGTCTCCTTTAACCCAAGGTAAGGGTCAGAGAGTACCAAGAAAAAGGTGCAAGGCCAACCAATGCACCACATTGACACATCCTCAATTCTGCCTCCCTAAGTCTTACATATGACACAGAATAAAGGCTCTTTCTGCTTCACTCTATATAGCCATCAGTCCATACATAGCATGGCTGCTCCCTAGCGTGACTCTGTGGTCAGGAAACTTGGTGATAGTGGAGTGTGTGTGTATGTGGGTACTATTTTAAAACTAGTATCCTAAAAATAGTTGTGTACAAATAGAAAATGCATGCTGGTTGAACTCAGGCTTGTTAAGCCCTGGAACTCTTAGTCTGGAAGTATGGCAAGTATATCGTATTCTGTTACATAGAACCCCTAACCAAGGGAGAATCTAAAGGATCTAATACAGAGGCACTCCTACATAGACCAGTAGTTCTCAACAGGGGCAGTACCACCTTTTAGGATGTGTTATAGGAACTATGGGTACATTTTTGGTTATTACAGTGATTGAAGGCATGCTAACTGGTATTTGGTGGCTGAGGGCCAGGATTGACAGATGTTTGGAAGAGCTCCATAGGACATAGAAATTGTCCCACCCTACTATCAAATGTCCTTTAAGGTACTGATGTGGGTGAAAACCTGTTTATAATTATCTGAACATAACGCTAACTCTAGTTTTATTTCTCTTTTGTATCACAATTGAAGTATTATGTCAATTAAAATGAATTGTGTGTTTTTTTTTTTCTCCTGTATATTAGTCGATTATACTATCTATGAATTCCCTTTCAGGACAATGAAGGGATGTTTCATTATAAAAAGGGGATAGTGGTCTGATATAGTTGAAAACTACTCTTCTAGATATTTGCTTGTGCCTTATTCTTTCCATGCCAGATTGACAAATTATCTATAATCTCATTCAGTTTTATCCACAGGAAGTAAGGAGGCATCAATCAGGAGCCCATATTTAAGTCCTAAAGTCAGAAGAGTCTCAGGCGGAGGCTGCCTGTGAGTCTTCCCTTCTTTCCCCATATTAGGAAGAAATGAAGACAGGAACAGTCCTAATTTCTTGTAGAAAAAGAAATCACAGTGAAAATGTGTGTAAGGATGGGGTAGTCTGGGCCTAGACATCGTGTTAGGTGGGAATCCCCACTGGGGCAGAGATAACATCATCTCTGTCTCCTGGTCCTCCGCCTGCAAACTCTCCTCCACCATAGCTGTCCATACACAACTGGTTCCTTTCCCTAGAAATGTAATTTGCATGTCCCAATTACTCAATAAACACTGCAAACAGACTTCCTTTCTTCTCAAGGTATGTGTTGGACGGTAAAAGGTTTACACCAAAACATGCTGTCCACCAAGCTCCAGACATTCCACTTGAGTGAAGGTGCCAAGTGAAAGGTTTGGAAAGATCTTCAAAAGGAATGCAGAGAGGCAAAGTGTTCATTAATCAGGACCCTGCAATTACAAGGATCCAAGGTCTTTTCCCATCATCAGAGTGAAGCAGCTGTAAATATCACAGTGGGGAGGAACAGTACTGACACTGTGATATTATATGCTTAAAATGGAAATGGTTAAGTTATTTATGTTTTAAAAGAGGGAAGCGGACTGACTGAAAGGAAGATGTCAGGGACCAACCAAAGAGAAGATTGATATTCAAAGGATACTTTCTGCTGTTGAGCATAATGTGAAATTGAGGCACATAAAAGGATTAACTGAGAAATGAATGTCTCGAGACTGGGCCTGTGTCTCTCAGGAATTCATGCAGGACTTCTTACAGTAGTTTGTGGATTGGACAAAATATTTGCTGAATTTGGTTGAGGTGTCGGAGAGGAAGGACTTGGTGGAGGGAAGTGATTGAGAACGCGTGGTTGAGAGCACTGCCAGCTCATGGGTATACAACCTGTGCAGTCACACAGGGCCCTGTGATTATTAATACTTTTTGAATGGAGCCCCCCACATTTTCATTTTGTACTGGGCTTTTCAAATTATGCAACTAGTCCTGATCAAAAGAATGAATATCTGAGTCAGAGAGATCTGGGTTCAAATCCAAGCTCTACCACTGGTTAAGAGTATGATCTTGGGCCCCTTATTCAACCCCTCCTCACCCCCTCCAGTGTTCTTGCCTGAAGAATCCCAGGGACAGGGGAGCCTGGTGGGCGGCCGTCTATACAGTCGCACAGAGTCGAACACGACTGCAGCAGCAGTATCTGTAAAACAGGAACCATCATCATATCTATCATAGGGCTGTTCTGATGACTACAAGAAATAGCATAACAATATTTAGTAAATATTATTAATCTTATTATTAATGACAAAAATTTAGATGGCATGGCAAAGGCACCAAGACTCAGTCATCGCTAGAGTAGAATTGTTTTCTAAACTCTTTTTTGTAACACACTAATGCTCTGGGTGAGTAGATTGACATTGCCATCCTTGTGTCAGACAGCCCAAGATAATTTTCTTAATTGCAGGCTTCACTGACACATTTTGTGCCATAACCAAAGGAGAGTAGGTGTTATTTCAAATCTGTGAATCATCCCATATACTCATGCCTCACATATTTCTTATAGATTTAAAAGAGTTGAACTCTAACCAAGATAATGGAGACATTATTTTAGAATGTAGAAATATGCCCATATAAAGGCAACTCGCTATTGAGAAAACTTCCTTCTCTGTGTGGGCCTGCCAAGTCATTTTATTTGCCTTTCAGTTATTTAAGGCAATATTCCCAAACAAAGAAGGTGCAAATCAAAAATATCACCAGGCCCATTTTGCTAGGACTACATACTAATTATCACCTTGTCATGAGCACATTGATTGTATTGTATTAGAGTATGGTTTGGGCTAAGTGAGGAATGAAATGTGGAAATAAGGCTGAGTAGATGCGTTTTCTTCCATTTTCACTGAATACCCCCATTAGTTCCTTGCTTATTACTATAATTAAAAGTAGTCCTTGGCAGTCTTTTAAAAATTATTTCTCAAGTTGAGAACAAATTTTTAAAATGTGAAATGGATTTCTTTAAAAAGGCTTTAATATATGAAATATGTCATGACCAACCTACTTAGTAGAAATACCTCAGCAACCATACTCTCTCCTCAAGAATGACAAGGAACTCTCCCCTCAAGAATTGAGTCATAGTTCTAGAAGAATACTCTTCAGTCGTTAGGAAAACAAAATTGCTCCTGTGATGTGGAAAGTGAGTTCTTTTCTTTTCAGGAAAGGCTTACCATAGCTGCTTGTGAAGGTAAACTTGGACTTCCACCTCTTTCTAAACAGTTAACTTTGGGGTTCACTCCATCACTAAAGATCTGATGAATACAGAGTTGTAAATTTAGGAATGACTCTCCCTAATTTTATATTCTTTCATTTTGGGGGCCATTGCCTCACAACTTTCAGGATCTTAGCTCCCCAAGCAGACCTTGAACCTGTGCCCTCAGCAGTTCTAACCACTGGACCACTAGGGATTCCCTCTCCCTAATTTTATGTCTCACTTTAAAAAAAACTTTTTGTGATAGTAAAACCTATATAACAAAATTTACCATTGCAACCTTTTTTTTTTTTTTTTGCTGTGCTGAGTATTAGTTGAAGCATGTAGGATCTAGTTCCCTGACCAGGGATTGAACCTGGGCCCACCCTGTTTGGGGAGCACAGAATGGTAGCCTCTAGACCACTAGGGAAGTCTCACCATTGCAACCATTTTTCAGTGTATAGTCCAGTGTCATTCAGTGTATTTACTATCTTTCCTTTTTGAAAAAGAGGTCTTTAGCTTAAATCTGCACGTGTGTGTGTGTGTGTGATTTTTTTTTTTTTTTTGCTGTGCTGAGTATTAGTTGAAGCATGTAGGATCTAGTTCCCTGACCAGGGATTGAACCTGGGCCCACCCTGTTTGGGGAGCACAGAATGGTAGCCTCTAGACCACTAGGGAAGTCTCACCATTGCAACCATTTTTCAGTGTATAGTCCAGTGTCATTCAGTGTATTTACTATCTTTCCTTTTTGAAAAAGAGGTCTTTAGCTTAAATCTGCACGTGTGTGTGTGTGTGTGCGCTCAGTCGTGGATGACTCTTAGCTTGCCACCCCCACAGACGGTAGCCCACCAGGCTCCTCGTCCATGGAATTTTCCAGGCAAGAATACTGGAGTGTATTACCACTTCCTGCTCCAGAGGATCTTCCAGACCCAAGGATCGACCCCTCATCTCTTGTGCTTCTTCTATTGGCAGGAAGATTCTTTACCACTGCACCACCTGGGAAGCCCTGTAAGTCTGCATAATTGTTGCCAAATCTCTGTAAATAATTAGTGTAGACACTGACAAGGAAGTGACAGACTTGCCCGTGGCGTTTTCAGGAAGTGCAATCCAGGCAACAGTGGGTGCACCTCAGGGCTCAGCAAGAAGTGAGAGGGAAACAGGACAGAGGTTTTCTTGAGATTCTGCGTGTGTCACTCTTTGTCCTGGGATAGGTTAGGAATAATGAGCTGATTAGTGCTATCCACACGCTAAGTCACTTCAGTCTTATATGACTCTTTGAGACCCAATGGGCTGTAGCCCACTAGGCTTCTCTGTCCATGGAGAGATTCTCCAGGCAAGAATAGGACAGTGGGTTGCCAAGCCCTCCTCCAGGGGATCTTCCCAACCCAGGGATTGAAACTTTGTGTCTTATGTCGCCTTAATTGGCAGATGGGTTCTTTAACATTAGCGCCACCTGAAAACCCAGTCTTCTGTAAATCCTTTTAACAAAGATTGCCTTCCCTCCTCAGACACTTACCTTAATCAGTTATTTCTATTTCTTCCCTGTTTTATTCTTTTCATCTATTGGTTTTCTATCTATATATAAACTAGCTAAGTGTCTCCTATTTTAATAAAACATAGAAACCAATCCAACCAAACAAAACCCTCTCTTATCAAAATATTCCCTTGATTGCCTCATATTCTAACTTTTTTTGTGTGTATTCTTTTTAATGTAGTTTAAATTTTTCCTTCAAAGCTACACAAGTCAACGTGGAAATGGTTTAAAGTGTCAGATTGTGTTCTAAGGCTTTTGACAACAAACAGTCCCTGCCCTTATGCTGCTTCTTACTCCCCAGGAGCAACGACTTACTTTCTACTTTTAACGATATATTAAAAAAAAAAATTCATCTCCGCAGCTCAGAATAACATGCTTGTTCAGATTTTTCCATCTTTGACCATTGAGAGCTCTTTCAGATTGGTTCCAGTGTCATTTTTGTTGTCTGAGCCCTTCCTTCCTTTCTGGCACTAGACTTACTCTCTCCAAACTTCTTATATCTTCCCCACCTGCACCCTAGAATCAGCCATTTGTCCGAGAAGCCCTGGCTCCTTCTATTGGAAAATGGTTTTTAGAAACCAAGATCCCAGCACAGGTGTGTACTCACTGCTATTGAGGAAACACTTCTAGGCTTTCTCAGTGGACAGAGCTAGGAAATATACATACGTGTTCCCATGTATACACACATTAAGTATAATTATATATTTCTCTACTATCTACTCAAAGTACATAAATAGGCATGAGTTTATACTGATGTCCCCAACTCTAACTTGTTATCAACGGGCTTAGTCTAGCCTCTCCCTTGTTTATTTTTAACTTTTTCATTTAACTGTGAGGAACTTGGTTCCAATTATCTATTAGTGATCATTTGTTCAACTCTAGTATAGATGTAAAGTACTTTCAGAATTCTTATCTGGTATCCTTGTAAGAAACTAATTTGCAGACTAGAGTACAGTGTTTAGATACAGTCCTTTTTATCTTTAGTTTTAGAGTATCTAGTCTAAATACCATTTTCCAAAGTTACTTTACGTCAGCTCTTCCCCTACCCCTTTCAGAAAGGTTATGCCATGCATCTGTAATAGAGTTAGATTCATTTCTCTAGTCTGTATTCATTTCTCTAGGCTCCTGTAACATCCTAGTTAATTTTTAAAATTTGCATTCATTAAAGTCCACACTTGGTAATGCATGTTCTATGGGTTTTGAAAAATGGATAGTCACATATATACACTACCTCAGAGCCATACAGAACAATCCCATGACTCTAAAAATAGCCTAATCTCTAATTCGACTTTGGATTGCTTTTATCAAATTGCTTTAAAGAGCTGTGCAATACTGTATCACAATTATGAGCTACCCTCAACAGGGGCTGTAGAGAGACTTCTGACATAGCCAACTGTAAATGACTAGAGGGGCAGGTTAAAAGATCAGAGCTACTAGGGGATTAATGGAAGCAGGTGGCACCTGGGGACAAGTTAAATTCTAGGGGAAAGCAGAGAGAACAGTTAACTGGGCAGGTCTGTTTCTATGGAGGGCTTCAGTCAGAGGGTGAATGTGCTTGTTATTAATTCATTGCCTGTCAGCTCCCTTCATTGACTAACCTGTTTGAATGGGTCTGGGCCCTATAAAATATTTTTCCTTTGGCATTTGGCATACTGCTTTGTCAGCAGAGGGCACTGGAGAGAGAAACACTGAAGGAGAAAGGGGGATTTCTCTTAGGCTGAAGAGCATGCCTTCTTTTTCACTGCTCACTCCTGTAGTGTGTAGCTTTTTCTGTGTATTTTCTTCAGATCTTGTAAGTAAGTGTGGCTGGGAGCTCCAGACGGCACAACCTTCACTGCAGCCCGGGTTGCTGCTCTGGGAGGGCATGCTGGGACTCATCGAGCTGGCTGTCTAGTGAGCAAGATGCTTAATCTTTGTCCTGTGGAGTGGGTGAGAGCGGCTCTGTCCCCAGCCAAATACAGAGAAGTGCCAGTTTCCTGCAGAGGGAGCTCCTCTAGGTCCTGGTCCCAGAAGTGTCCACCACGGCAGTCTGGCCCCTCTGTGCACCCACCCACTAGCTTCATCTCACTTGTGCCCCACAGAACTGTTTTCCATGGCTGTCCTGACATGGGCACTGAGCATCCCAGGCCTCACCTGCAGTGGCCCTCTGACTCCACTGCCTCCTGACTCTCTGCACCTCTTTCCCTCTGCACACCCAGTCTGCCAACCAGCTCTGGCTGGCCTGTGCCCAGAGGGTTGTTTCTGCTTTCCTGGCAACTTTGGACCATCTCTGGCTTAGGTAACTTCTCTACGTCAAGTGGGCTTTGACCATACCTTCGTCAACAAACGCTGAAGTCTGACCTCCTCCAGCTTCCTCTCTGTTGGTTCTCTCCCTCAGCTCTTCAGCACCCTGTAGAGCTCTCATCCCATCTTTATAGTTCCTCTCCTCTCATTGCTCAGTAATGCTTTATAGTCAGCTCCTCCTGTTTAAATTACTCTGTGGCTTCTGCTCTTGATCTGATTGTGACTAATTAAAGTCTGCTCGCACAGGGAGAGGACACAGGTGTGCTTGGTCTTTTATTAACTCTCATTTCAAGAAAGAATAAAGCAGTTTCCTGTCAGGAAATTTGATGACGATATTGGCCCAGGTTCTCTAAGCAGAGAATCAAGTGGATATAGGAAGCTTACTTAACCAATAACTCAAGACCCCACACCTTAGATCCTAACTTGAAGCTCCAGGTAGAGTTCTGAAAAAGGGAGTTTCCTATATGATAAACGGACACTGATGAGTGCATATTATAACCTGGAACTGATAAAGGTTCAAACCATTGTTAGACTTCTGTCTATAGTGGAATTAGATGAATTATTCTAAGAACAGTACAGTGAGATGTAAAATTCAGTTTCTTTTTTTGAGCTTGGCACTTAAAAATGGCATAATAGCCACATAGTTTCTAGATTAGGCATGTATTAATTAAAGGAAAAAAAAAGATTCTTTGCTTCTTTCTGATCCTGCCAACAATGCATTTCTAAGTTTCTCTTTTAAAGAAAATTTCCTAGGTCTGAAAAGGAAGTTTGAATTCTGCTGACAGACTGATCTTGCTTTAAATTTATTAAATGTTCTGTTTCTCTTATTTGGCAGATAATGGGTCATTTTAGTTTCTGGATTTTACTTGGCTATGGTTTGAATACTCTTCTTAACATAGTCATTTTCTTTCTCTCTTTTTTTTTTTGACCTAGAAGTTTCATATTAATGACAAAACAAAAATAAACAAGCAACACTTTCTCTTTCATCCCATTGGTTACAGTCAAGTCACATGGTCATACCTAGGGAGTCCTTGTGTTCAGCTGAAACTCAAGGCTTCCATTACTAAAAGTAAGAAGTGGAGAATTGTTCAGCATTAGCTATAGACACTATACCATATTGCCTCACTAAGCAACTGAGTGGGAGGGGTGGTGGTGTTGAATGGAACTGGTGAGCTAGCCTGGGTCAGAATGTTAAGGGGGCTGCTTTGCAGGGTAAGGACTTCTAGCTTTCTTTGGGAGTGATGAAGGGAGTCATTGTTTTTATCAGACATGTCACTTGATGGGGTTATTCAAAAACAACCCTCTGTTGACAGTTCAGAGTTGGGTTGCTCAAGAGGGACTGGAGATTAGGTCAGCAGGTAGCTGACTTTTGCAGAAAGAGATGAGGTGACTAATTCAAGGTAAGTTTAATCAGTATTGAGATGAGATGAAAGTATTGAGGATGTCACTCCAGTTTCAAGCTAGACTCCTGGATTCTGTATTCAGAGTTCCAGGACATGGAACTCTTTCAGCTCAGCCTAGAGGCAGTTTCTACAAGAGAGAAAGTATAACACTACTATTTCTTCAGTCAGTTCAGTTGCTCAGTCCTGTCTGACTCTTTGCAACCCTGTGGACTGCAGCATGCCAGGCTTCTCTGCCCATCACCAACCCCAGAGCTTGCTCAGACTCATGTCCATCAAATCGGTGATGCCATCCAACCATCTCATCCTCTGTTGTCCCCTTCTCCTCCTGCCTTCACTATTTTCCAGCATCAAGGTCTTTTCCAGTGAGTCAGTGCTTCACATCAGGTGGCCAAAGTATTGGAGTTTCAGCTTCAGCATCTGTCCTTCTAAAGAATATTCAGGACTAATTTGCTTTAAGATTGACTAGTTTGATCTCCTTGCTGTCCAAGGGACTCTCAAGAGTCTTCTTCAACACCACAGTTCAAAAGCATTAATTCTTAGGTCCCCAGCTTTCTGTATGGTCCAACTCTCACATCTATTGACAACTACTGGAAAAACCATAATTTTGACTAGATGAACTTTTGCTGGCAAAGTAATGTCTCTGCTTTGTAATACACTGTCTAGGTTTGTACTAGCTTTTCTTCCAAGGAGCAAGCATCTTTTAATTTCATGGCTGCAGTCACCATCTGCAGTGATTTTGGAGCCTAAGAAAATGAATTCTGTCAGTTTCCATTATTTCCCCATTTATTTGCAATGAAATGATGGGACTGGATGCCATGATCATTGTTTTTGAATGTTGAGTTTTAAGCCAACTTTTTCACTCTCCTCTTTCACTTTCATCAGGAGGCTCTTTAGTTCCACTTCACTTTCTGCCATAAAGGTGGTGTAATCTGCATATCTGAGGTTATTGATAATTCTCCTGACAGTCTTCATTGCAGCTTGTCCTTCATGCAGCCCAGCATTTCTCACGACATACTCTGCATGTAAGTTAAATAAACAGAATGACAGTATACAGCCTTGATGTACTCCTTTCCTGATTTGAAACCAGTCTAGTGTTCCATGTCCAGTTCTAACCATTGCTTCTTGACCTGCATACAGATTTATCAGGAGGCAGGTCAGATGGTCTGGTATTCCATCTCTTGAAGAATTTTCCAGTTTGTTGTGACCCACACAGTCGAAGGCTTTGATGTATTCTATAAAGCAGAAGTAGATGTTTTTTCTGGAACTCTCTTGCTTTTTTGATGATTCAACGGTTGTTAGCAATTTGATCTCTGGTTCCTTTGCCTTTTTTAAATCCAGCTTGACCATCTGGAAGTTCTCCGTTCATGTACTGTTGAGCAGTCGCTTGGAGGATTTTGAGCATTGCTTTGGTCAAAATTTTGAGTATGTGAGATGAGTGCAATTGTGCAGTAGTTTAGACATTCTTTGGCATTGCTTTTCTTTGGGACTGGAATGAAAACTGACCTTTTCCAGTCCTGTGGCCACTGCTGAGTTTTCCAAATTTGCTGGCATATTGAGTGCAGCACTTTTACAGCATCATCTTTGACGATTTGATATAGCTCAACTGGAATTCCATCACCTCCACTAGCTTTGCTTGTAGTTATGCTTCCTAAGGCCCACTTGTTAACCATGCCCTAATTAAAGAGTGACACTGAGGCTTGCCAATGTTTCTTAAAGATTTCCTTGGTTAACTCTACCACATCTACAAATCTCTGAAGTTTATGTCTATAGCAGTTTTGCTACAAGATGAGATGATTGTCCACATACCTAAAGAAAGAAGGAACAAATAACTCATGTGAGACTTTTATTGAAAGGATTTGACATCTTTCCCATTGTTTTTCTTTTTTTTTCCCTCCCATCATTTTTCCATATGTATCCTCTCACTAATACAGTGAGGCAGGAATTTCTTGAGATAAGAAAGCCAAGCTAAATAAGTTAGGGAGATTTGTCCAGGAAGTTGTTAGTGTTAGCATGCAGACTAGCAGTTGTATTCTAATTCTCTGGCTGGTATTCTTTACTTATATATATATCGTAACTTTCTTTTTTTCTCAATATAAGAAAAAGCTGACTATACAATAACTAATTTTTCTTGAATGAGATAACTTCTTTTTTCACAAATCGTCTATCAAGAATAATAAAAATTAAGTATTATTTATAATTCCATTATAATAATATAAATAATAAAGTAATAAAAATATATCATAATATTTTATTACTTAGAACCATTTTGACATATATTATCCAATTTCAGTCTCACAGAAATCCTGGCTAGCTAGGTAGGAAAAGGTACTATTCTATTTTCCAAATGAAAAATAGAGGCTCATTAGGGTTAAAAGCCTCACTACGAACAAAGCTAGTGGAGGTGATGGCATTCCAGTTAAGCTGTTTCAAATCCTGAAAGATGATGCTGTGAATGTGCTGCACTCAATATGCCAGCAAATTTGGAAAACTCAGCAGTAGCTACAGGACTGGAAAAGGTCAGTTTTCATTCCAATCCCAAAGAAAGGCAATGACAAAGAATGCTCAAACTACCCCACAATTGCACTCATCTCACACGCTAGTAAAGTAATGCTCAAAATTCTCCAAGCCAGGCTTCAACAATATGTGAACTGTGAACTCCCTGATGTTCAAGCTGGTTTTAGAATAGACAGAGGAACCAGAAATCAAACTGCCAACATCTGCTGGATCATGGAAAAAGCAAGAGAGTTGTAGGAAAACATCTATTTCTGCTTTATTGACTATGTCAAAGCCTTTGACTGTGTGGATCACAATAAACTGTGGAAAATTCTGAAAGAGATGGGAATACCAGACCACCT
>SJYC01076601.1:0-15656 GCA_006408675.1 Madoqua kirkii
TGACCACAGGAAAAACCATAGCCTTGACTAGATGGACCTTAGTCAGCAAAGTAATGTCTCTGCTTTTGAATATGCTATCTAGGTTGGTCGTAGCTTTCCTTCCAAGGAGTAAGCGTCTTTTAATTTCATGGCTACAGTCACCATATGCAGTGACTTTGGAGCCCCCCAAAATAAAGTCTGACACTGTTTCCACTGTTTTTCCATCTATTTCCCATGAAGTGATGGGAAGTGATCTTCATTTTCTGATTGTTGAGTTTAAGTCAACTTTTTCACTCTCCTCTTTCACTTTCATCAAGAGGCTTTTTAGTTCCTCTTCACTTTCTGCCATAAGGGTGGTGTCATCTGCATATTTGAGGTTATTGATATTTCTCCCAGCAATCTTGATTCCAGCTTGTGTTTCTTCCAGTCCAGCGTTTCTCATGATGTACTCTGCATGGAAGTTAAATAAGCAGGGTGACAATATACAGCCTTGATGTACTCCTTTTCCTATTTGGAACCAGTCTGTTGTTCCATGTCCAATTCTAACTGTTGCTTCCTGTCCTGCATACAGATTTCTCAAGAGGCAGGTCAGGTGGTCTGGTATTTCCATCTCTCTCAGAATTTTCCACAGTTTATTGTGATCCACACCATCAAAGTCTTTGGCATAATCAATAAAGCAGAAATAGATGTTTTTCTGGAACTCTCTTGCTTTTTCCATGATCCAGCAGATGTTCGCAATTTGATCTCTGGTTCCTCTGCCTTTTCTAAAACCAGCTTGAACATCAGAGAGTTCACGCTTCACATATTGCTGAAGCCTGGCTTGGAAAATTTTGAGCATTACTTTATCAGCATGTGAGACGAGTGCAATTGTGCGGTAGTTTGAGCATTCTTTGGCATTGCCTTTCTTTGGGATTGGAATGAAAACTGACCTTTCCCAGTCCTGTGGCCATTGCTGAGTTTTCCAAATGTGCTGGCATATTGAGTGCAGCACTTTCACAGCATTATCTTTCAGGATTTGAAATAGCTCCACTGGAATTCCATCACCTCCACTAGCTGTGTTCATAGTGATGCTTTCTAAGGCCCACTTGACTTACATTCCAGGATGTCTGGCTCTAGATGAGTGATCACACCATCGTGATTATCTGGGTTGTGAAGATCTTTTTTGTACAGTTCTTTTGTGTATTCTTGCCACCTCTTCTTAATATCTTCTGCCTCCGTTAGGTCCATACCATTTCTGTCCTTTATTGAGCCCATCGTTGCCTGAAATGTTCCCTTGGTATCTCTAATTTTCATGAAGAGCTCTCTAGTCTTTCCCATGCTATTGTTTTCCTCTGTTTCTTTGCATTGATCACTGAGGAAGGCTTTCTTATCTCTTCTTGCTATTCTTTGGAACTCTGCATTCAGATGCTTATATCTTTCCTTTTCTCCTTTGCTTTTTGCTTCTCTTCTTTTCACAGCTATTTGTAAGGCCTCTCCAGACAGCCATTTTGCTTTGTTGCATTTCTTTTCCATGTGAATGGTCTTGATCCGTGTCTCCTGTACAGTATCATGAACCTCCGTCCATAGTTCATCAGGCAGTCTGTCTATCAGATCTAGGCCCTTAAATCTATTTCTCACTTCCACTGTATAATTGTAAGGGATTTGATTTAGGTCATACCTGAATGGTCTAGCGGTTTTCCCTACTTTCTTCAATTTAAGTCTGAATTTGGTAATAAGGAGTTCATGATCTGAGCCACAGTCAGCTCCTGGTCTTGCTTTTGTTGACTGTCTAGAGCTTCTCCATCTTTGGCTGCAAAGAATATAATCAATCTGATTTCGGTGTTGACCATCTGGTGATGTCCATGTGTAGAGTCCTCTCTTGTGTTTTTGGAATAGGGTGTTTGCAATAACTAGTGCATTTTCTTGGCAAAACTCTATTAGTCTTTGCCCTGCTTCATTCCACATTCCAAGGCCAAATTTGCCTATTACTTCAGGTGTTTCTTGACTTCCTACTTCTGCATTCCAGTACCCAATAATGAAAAGAACATCTTTTTTAGGTGTTAGTTCTAAAAGGTCTTGTAGATCTTCATAGAACCATTCAACTTCAGCTTCTTCAGCATTACTGGTTGGGGCATAGACTTGGATTACTATGATATTGAATGGTTTGCCTTGGAGATGAACAGAGATCATTCTGTCATTTTTGAGATTGCATCGAAGTACTACATTTTGGACTCTTTTGTTGACCATGATGGCTACTGCATTTCTTCTGAGGGATTCCTGACTGCAGTAGTAGATATAATGGTCATCTGAGTTAAATTCACCCATTCCAGTCCATTTTAGTTCGCTGATCCCTAGAATGTCGACATTCACTCTTGCCATCTCTTGTTTGACTACTTCCAATTGGCCTTGATTCATGGACCTGACACAGTATTTAGGCACAGTAATTGACATGTCAACACAGTTTAAAAAACTGGAGCCCAAATGCCTCGTCTTAGAAATTCTCCAAGTCTCCCTTTCCCTCTTTTTAAATTGGGGTTAATGCTTCACTCCAAAGCTAATATGAGGGTTATGTGAAATACTGTCTGAAGTACTTATTACCCATTTCATTCTTAAGACCACTCCACCACATTTATACCGACTCATTTAATCATTTTTCTTTATTTAATTGTCACACTTCTTGTAATGTTGAAGGAATAGGACCCATCATATATGCTTTCTCAGGCTCTGATTTCTAGGCTTTTCTTTTTTTTTAAATTTACTTATTTTTAACTGAAGGATAATTGCCTTACTAACACTGTGCTGGTTTCTACCGTGCATCAACATGAATCAGCCAAAGGCATACATATGTCCCCTCCCTTTTGAACTTCTCGCCCATGTTCCATCCCATCCTATCACTCTAGCAGTCACAGAGCTCCAGTCTGAGGTTCCAGAGTCATACAGCAAATTCCCACTGGCTATCTAGTTTCCATATGGTAATGTATCTGTTTCCATACTGCTCTCTCCATTTGTCCCACCCTGTCCTTCCCCAGCTGTGTCCACAGATCTGTTCTCTATGTCTGTATCTCCACTGCTGCCCTGCAGATTTGTTCATCAGTATCAGCTTTCTATACTCCATATATATGTGCTAATATACCATACTTGTTTTCCTCTTTCTGACTTACTATATTCTGTATATTAGGCTCTACGTTAATCTACCTTATTAGAACTGACTCGAATGCATTCTTTTAGGGTTGAGTAAAAATATCAATAACCTCAGATATGCAGATGACACCACCCTTATGGCAGAAAGTGAAGAAGAACTAAAGAGCCTCTTGATGAAGGTGAAAGAGGAGAGTTAAAAAGTTGGCTTAAAGCTCAACATTCAGAAAACGAAGATCATGACATCCGGTCCCATCACTTCATGGGAAATAGATGGGGAAACAGTGGCTGATTTTATTTTTCTGGGCTCCAAAATCACTGCAGATGGTGACTGCAGCCATGAAATTAAAAGGCGCTTACTCCTTGGAAGGAAAGTTATGACCAACCCAGAGAGCATATTGGATAGCAGAGACATTTCTTTGTCAACAAAGGTCTGTCTAGTCAGGGCTATGGTTTCTCCAGTAGTCATGTACAGATGTGAGAGTTGGACTATAAAGAAAGCTGAGTGCAGAAGAATTAATGCTTTTGAACTGTGGTGTTGGGGAAGAGTCTTGAGAGTGCCTTGGACTGCAAGGAGATCCAACCAGTCCATACTAAAGGAAATCAGTCCTGAATATTCATTGAAAGGACTGATGCTGAAGCTGAAACTCCAATATTTTGGCTACTTGATGCAAAGAGCTGACTTATTGGAAAAGACTCTCATGCTGGGAAAGATTGAGGGCAGGAGGAGAAGGAGATGACAGAGAATGAGATGGTTGGATGGCATCACTGACTCACTGGACATGGGTTTGGATGAACTCCATGAGTTGGTGATGGACAGAGAGGCCTGGTGTGCTGAGATTCATGGGGTCACAAAGAGTTGGACACAACTGAGCAACTGAACTGAACTGAATATTCCATTGTATATATGTACCATTCATATTTATCCGTTCATCTGTTGACGGACATCTAGGTTGCCTCCAGGTCCTAGCTATTGTAAATAGTGCTGCAAGGAACATTGGGTTACATGCGTCTTTTTCAATTATGGTTTTCTCAGGTTGCATGCCCAGTAGTGGAATTGTTGGAGTGTATGGTAGTTTTATTTCTAATTGTTAAAGGAATCTCCATACTGTCTTCCATAGTGGCTATATTAATTTACATTCCCACCAAGAGTGCAGGAGAATTCCCTTTTCTCCACACCCTCTCCAGCATTTATTGTTTGCAGGCATTTTGGTGATGGCCATTTTGACCCCCATAAGGTGATATTTCATAGTAGCTTTGACTTGCATTTCTCTGATAATGAGCAATGTTAAGTATCTTTTCATGTGTTTATTAGCCTTTTGTATGTCTTCTTTGGAGAAATGTCTGCTTAGGTCTTCTGCCCACTTTTTGATTGGGTTGTTTGTTTTTCTGGTATTGAGTTGCCTGAGCTGCTGTATATCTAGACTTTCCTTATATAGTGTATCACTGATAAAGATGCTCCTGCCATTGTTGCTGTTAGGCCAGGCAATTTGGTAAGTGCAGTGCATACATTATCTCACTTTAAACCCACAAAATTATTAATATTCCCATTTAGTTGATAAGAACACTGAGACTCAGAGTATTTTTCCCAAAGTCACCCAGCAATTAAATGAGGCAGAGCCTGCATTCAAACCCTGGCTTATCTAGCTCTAGCTCCTATGCACTTCACCGTTAACTGCACAAAATGCCTTTTATATGTCTCTACAACTTACCAAGCACTTTATCAGGACTTCATTGACCTATTTACAGCACAGAATGCTATGTTATCAGGCTTCCCAATAGGTCTCCCCCACTAAACTGAGTCTTCTGAGGGCCAAGTCTTTGTCTCAGACACCTTTGTTTCCCAAGCACCCTGCACTGTGCTTGGTGAACACTGGGCTCATTAATTCATTCCTTCTGCAGATACTTACAAAATGTTTGCTATAAACCAGGTGCTATGCAAGAAGAGGAGAAAGGGACAACAGAGGATGAGATGTTTGAATGGCATTATTGACTCAATAGCCATGAGTTTAAGCAAACTCTGGGAGATGGTGAAGGGCAGGGAAGCCTGGCATGCTGCAGTCCACAGAGTCACAAAGAGTCAGACACACTGAGTGACTGAACAACAAAGGTGCTATGCTAGTGTTAGGTAAATAAAACAGTGATACCAACAAAGACTCCTTTGGTACTGTCAACTTAAAAAGTATTCACAACCTCAAACTTGAGTTATGTTATGTTTGGTGGGAATTTTTAGGACTTCAAGCCCCAAAGGCAGCATCTCAAGCAACCCTGAGAGGACTGCTCTGTGGAAGCGAGGGGTAGGGGAGTCAAGGTTATACAGAATTTTGCAACAAAGGGCAGTCACTCCAAAGGTCAAAAGATTATGTTAATGAAGGAAAACCAGGTATCTCAAGTTCATAAATTCAGTGCTTTTCTATGTATGAGACTATGCAAGAGTCTGAGCTCACTGAAATCATTCCTTTGATAAGCACTTCAGCTATCTGGGGCCAATATGCTATAGTGTCACATCCTGCATCCGGTCAGCGCTCACCAGTAGGTAGTGGTTACAGTCTGATGGTTACTAGATGGCAGGTATTCTTTCCTTCTAGAGTTCCCTCAGGGCTCACCAGCTCACTTTGGAGAGCTATATAGTCTCTAATGATGTGACACACTTTGTTTACTGATTTGGCGGGCAAATAGCCCATTTCTCAGTACCAGTATAGGGAGAAGATAATTGTAACACAGGGTAAGCACTATCAGTTACATACATGTAAGGTCAAATGAAAATTACTATAAAGTTTGGACAGAATCTCACACGTTTGTAGAGAAAAGTAAGAGAACAATTAAAACTTCTATCTCAAGAACAAGAGGATGTGTCTTGTGAGCAACCCAGAAAGGATTTCCAGAGGTAAAGTTTACAGTTCCAAGAGTCTGAGGGCCCAGAAAATTGCAGTTCGGTAGAGATCAAGTCTTGTATCAAGCTTTTAAAGTTCCTCAGAGAGACTAGGAGTTAAAGAGGGAGAGTGGGTAGACAGCCCTGTCTTTATCAAAAAAATTGCATCGCTGTAACCTTCCGCTAGTCTCCAGGATTGCAGGTTTACAGATCAGAGCACGCTCCCTGGAGCTTTCATGCTAATATAAATTCAGATCGTGGACAAGTGGTCTAGAGAACAGGATCACTTCCGGTAGGTAGTCGTGAAAACCCCAATTAAGAGGTGATTTCCGAGTTGAAATCTTTGAGGTTTGTAAGTGTTTAAAGAGCGACTGATTGATGAATGAAGAGCAATCTAGCAGTTGTCAAGGCGCTAAAGAAAGTTCCTCTTTGGCGTCAAATCATAATGAAAAGGAAAAGGGGGAAAGAAACACTTAGGAGTGTCCGGAAATAGAGCTTTTCACAGCCCTCAGGCTGAAAAAAACCATCTCTGCCTCAGATCCCAACGCTGGGAATACACCTAAGGAAGGGCAAGGCAGCGACTCCCGGCTGGGGGCGGGGCTACGGAAGCCGAACGGGCGCCGGGGCGCTCGGCCGGAGCAGTGTGCGCAGGCTCGGGGCACTGGGAGGGCTGGGCAGCCTCCCGCGCCGGCCCGCCCCCACCGCGCTCCCCGCCCACACCCGTGCTTACTTCCGCGGTCGCCGGCTTCCCGGGGCCCAGACGCAGCCTCTGAGCCATCCGGCACCTTCTGTTGGGTCAACGGGCGTGAGGCTCTCGCGGCGGCGTGTAGTCCGCACCGATCGGCCGTTGTGCGCCCGTCCGCTCGCCTGCCCGGCGGGCCGGCCGAGCTCCCTCACGTGTCCCCCGGCTGGTCCGGGGGGTCCGGGCACCGCCTCCACGGAGGCCCCGCCGGACTCGCGGTCGCGGCCACAGCCGGAACCTGAAGCGGACGGCGTCATGAGGCACCTGCCATATTTCTGCCGCGGCCAAGTGGTGCGGGGCTTCGGCCGCGGCTCGAAGCAGTTGGGCATCCCTACAGGTGAGCGCAGGAGAGCGCGGAGTCCCCCCACCCACCCTTGGCTGGGTCACCTCGGAGCGGAGCTGGGACGTCAGCCGGGCGAGCTCCAAGCTGGGTCGTGGGACTACGGGCAGAGATGACACTTTCCTCCACCCAGGTCCCGCTTTGTTGGGGCAGAAGACCTTTGGTCGGGCTGCTATAGCGCGTCCCTGCTCGTGGCTCAGAGCTCACCCGGCTTGTGGAGTGGTGACCTCAGAAAGCTGAAGCTGAGTTTCAGGATCCCCCTTTCCCGCCTCCCAGTTCAGCTGTGATCAAACCGCCAGGCGTGGTGCCTGTTTTGCCCTTTAGAAAATGTGGGCCAGATAGGCTAAATTCTTAAGCCAGCAATATGGTTTTCTTTCTTTAAATATGTTAGTAAATTGTGTCCAAGTGACGACACAGGCACTTGAAAGAGAATCAGGGATCATTCTGATCTTTCTACCTTAGTTTCTTAGTCAGGACCTGAAGGTATGCTTAATCATCCTTAAAAGTACATTCCCGGACTGCCCTTAGCCTGTTAAAGTTGTCTTTGAGCTTGGGGCCTAGGCTTGTGTATTTCAAATAATAGGAATCTTTTCAAGAGATTCTGAGCCTCTTTAAGAAAGACCAGGGCTAAAAATCCAGCTGTTCATGTATTTTATTTTCTTCTCCTACTGTGAGACTTTACATTTTTTGATACACTTATATAACTAACCTGGTACCTTACACACTTATAATCAGGTACTTTTTTCCTAACCAGTTGGTATGAAGAAGAGAAAGAAATCCTAGCCAGAGTATGAAATGATGGTGTTAATAGTCTTAGTCAGAGTCCTAGGAATCTTGTTTGATGATTTAGACTAGGCTTGCATGTGACTTTTATAAATATTGAATATGAAACGCTAAACAGCATATTTTCTTCTATTGTTTAGCTAACTTTCCTGAACAAGTAGTAGATAATCTTCCAGCTGATATATCTACTGGCATTTATTATGGTTGGGCCAGTGTTGGAAATGGAGATGTCCATAAGATGGTGGTGAGCATAGGATGGAACCCATACTACAAGAATACTAAAAAATCCATGGTAAGAATTGTATTTCACTCCATAAATGCGGAGGAGATGATGATTTAGAGTAATATGCAGGTAGTCACAACAGTAATCCACATTCTAGAATTTTGGCAGTGTATCTGAAGGGTTTAAAAGTGAAGTGTTTAGTTACTATTTGAATGGAATAACTTTTCCATTCTTTCACTTTCAAGCTGTTTGTGTCTTTGGATCTAAAGTGAGTCTCTTATAAAGAGGGTATAGTTGGATTTTGTATTTTTAACTATTCTGCTAATCTCTGACTTTTGGTTGGAGAGTTTAATCCATTTACATTTAAAGTAACTAGTAAGGAGGGACTTCTCCTATTTTGCTTGTTTTTTTTAATATCCCTTCCAGCTTTTCTGTCTATTGATTCTTCGATTACTGACTTGTTTTAGCTGATTTTTTTTTTGGTAACACATGTTGATCCCTTATTTCCTTCTGTGTATTTTCTATAGGTATTTTCTTTATGGTTACCATGGGGACTGCATTTAACATCCTAAAGTTATAAAAATCCATTTTGAATTTATACCAAATTGGTAGTATACCCAAACTCACAGATAACATCATCGTGTACCCAGTAACATAGATTAATTTTATAAATTATGGAGAAAATAGAAAGTGGAATCACAAACCAAAACTACAATAATTAAATTTTTTATAACTGCCTGTGTATTTACCTTTATTAGAAACAAAAGTGAAATAAAGTTGAGTTTGCCACAGTTAATGTAGGTCATTTACCCTTTAATTATTGCTCACTCTGTTAGGGCTTTCCAGGAGGCACAGTGGTAAAGAACCTGCCTGCAATGTGGGATACCCAGGTTCAGTCCCTGAGTTGGGAAGATTCCTTGGAGAAGGAAACGGCAATCCACTCCAGTATTCTTGCCTGGATAATCCCTTGGACAGAGGAGAATGGCAGGCTCTAGTCCTTGGGGTTGCAAAGAGTCGGACAGGACTTCAGCGACTGAGCATGCATGCACCCTGTAAAGGTAGAACTGCTTACTCTATGAATGGTGCTTTCTGATAAAAGTGCAGAATGATGCTTTTTCTCATCTTTCAGCCCCCTTGGAGGGTATACATATTCTCCTGTTCTTATCATCAAATTTACACAGCCTAAGTGCTTAATCTTCTGGATACAGCTGAATCTTTTGGTCATCTAAATTTCATTCTCTTTGAAGGGTTATAGAAATCTGTCACAGTTGAAAAGCTAGCTGAAAAAGTACTAGTGTAAGTAGTAGAAGTGGTTCAGGACTACTGACCGTTAGGCTCAATGGTCCTCTTATTTTTCAGGATTAAGGGTGTGTTGGCGTAAAGAAAAGAACTGATGAAAGAACACAAAATATTTTTCTGTGGAGTGAGGGAGGAAATGAAAGGGAGGGGAGGCTATCCCGTGACTAATTTTTTCTTATTTAGCTACTCAGATAAAGAACTGTTATTACAGAGCCAGTTAAGGAGCACCTTCTGTAGTTAGGAGAAACTCCGTTTTCCATTGGTAGGAGGTTCATTTTAGAGTTTTTCTTTTTCCTTTTCTTTGCTGATATCAGATGTACATGATGTACCTGTTGAAGTCTTTATTTACTCCTTTTTTAAAAAATGGGATTGTCTGTCTTAACGACTGAAGGAAGTTCTTAATATATTCTGGATCCAGTGCTTTTGTTGGAACTACATATGACAAATGTCTACTGTGTTGCTTTTTTAAAAAAATTTGATTAATGGAATGCTGTCTTTTGAGGAAGAGTTTCTTTGCTCATTGTCTCTTTGGTGTATTTGCTCAGTTTTTTCACCTTAATAAGAGTCTTATTTTGTTGCATGTTAACTTTTTCTAGAAACAGCAAATGACACCAGATTTGTGGGATAGCATCTTCCTTACTCAGTTATAATGTTTACCTGTAAGGTCAAGGTCAAAAACAGGAGCAATGGAAGAGTTTAGGAAAAACCGCACGTATATTTTAACCTGTTTTTAAAAATTTAAAGAAGGTTGATTGTTTCATTTCAGTGACCTCACTATAAAAATAATGATATATTCAATTTTAACATCTTTTAACTGTAGGAAACGCATATCATGCATACTTTCAAAGAGGACTTCTATGGGGAAATCCTCAAAGTGGCCATCGTTGGCTACCTCAGACCAGAAAAGGACTTTGATTCTTTAGGTAAGTTCTTTTTTAGATCTTAGATATTGCTGCAGCCCTTTTTACTCCTTCTCCTAATAATAATCACGGCAGGACAGATTGTATTTGAGCATGTAATATGCCAGGCCTTGTTTTAAGAGCCTTACATGAATCAACTCACTTTATCCCCACAACCACCACATGAGGTATTATACAGTCTATTTTGCAGGTGAGGAAATTGTTAGAAAGGTTAAGTAGTTTGCCTAGGGTAACATAGTAAGTGATGCAGTCTAGATTCAAACTGACTCTCTCCAACAGTATGAGGTTAGTGAAATAATTTCCTTTTTTATTTTAAGAACAAGTAAGATTTGATATTGTGAATAATGGGTGCTTAGCAGTACTTTAAGTGTAAGAAACGGTAAATCAGAACATTTAAACTAATTGGTGCTGAGTATCTCATTGTAGTGTGATAGTTTTAATTCTAATGTAGAGTTTCTTTTACAGGTGTAAATACTGAAGAGAACTGATAGTGTTTGTTTCTTTTTTGTCTTGTACCTTTTTGCTAATGCCTTTCCCTAAGTAATTGCAAGACGATTAGGGACATCCTTTATGTACCATTGACTTTTACTTAAGTCTAGAAGAAAAGATGAAAAGAACATTACTACCTGTGCATCTACCCTGTGCCAGGGACACTGCCAGCTTCTGAGATTTAAGGAGAAGCTGAACAAAGGAGTAGTAAAAAGCATAGCAGCAGTTTTTCATTATCTTTACCTGGTATATTCTCTCTGCAGAGTCACTTATTTCAGCAATTCAAGGTGATATCGAAGAAGCTAAGAAACGACTAGATTTACCAGAACATTTGAAACTCAAAGAAGACAAATTCTTCCAGGTTCCTAAAAGCAAGATAATGAATGGCCATTGATGAAAAAATCATCTTATTTATTCACTCACGGTTTTCTAATATTTTACTGCTCATAACTCTGCAGTCTCATCTTGGTTATATTATAAAAAACAAACATTTTCCTACAGCTGTGAATTAGTTTAAATAGTGCAATGTAGATACCATACTATGTTCCAACAGTTCAATTAAACCCATCATGTCACAGTACTAAAAAAGTTTATTTTTAAAAAATCAAGATTTTTATGTAATATGTTGATTAACATATACCACTAGAAAGGTCTTAAGTGTCTCATAATGGAAATGAAATATGTATAAATATGGGTGACAGGTTATTAGTTTGAGATGAGAACAATTCTCATGGTAAAATTCTAGCATCTGTGTACTTGTATAGCATGCTCTGCTGATCAGAAAGCTTATAAAAGTAATTGTATTAAGCAGAGGTTTGACAGTTTATTATAAACGTAAGGGGAAAATCCAGACTTCATATTTTTTATATTTTGGGCATTTATATATTATTAAAGACATGAAGACTGGTGAAATTTCATTTTAATTAGTCATTTCCTTTAAGGCCTCAAATCATTGTACTGTGTTCTGTTTTTCAGTTCTAATTGGTCTAGACTCCCTGCCTTTTATTTGTTTTTCTTTTAAAACAGTAAAATGAGTGTTTTTCATATCTCTAGGTCTCATTTTTGTGTTGTATAGCACTTCTTTCTTTTTAAGAGTAGATATTCTTCAACATTTTTCTTTAACCTTTGTTTCCTGTAACCAATGGTCAACGTCAGTTTTTCCATTTACAAAATGTAGAGTTTCATCTGCCTCTGTATCAGCCATTCCACCCCTTCACTATATGAACAGTGGTGAAGTTGCATATCTCTTGCATTTAAGAAAAAAACGCCCCAAAACTTCATCTCTATTTTTTCTCGAAGTTTAAATGAACACACAGCCGTTCATTTATATATACCAGTTTCCTAACATAAGATACTTATTTCCCCACCGCCAGAGAAAAAAACTTACTTAAGAGCCAATTGAACTATGAAGTAGAAAGTTACTTATTTTTAATGTGATTATATGTTCCTGAGCAAATATAAACTGTTGTAGTTGTATGCACACAATGTAATTTAAGGCTAAAGAGTGCTTGTGGTTGGGGGGAAGGCATAAGTAATAAAGTTTCAGTTAAATAATGTTCATGCTATGCATTTCTTCCTCCTGCTGACTACTAGGAAATGATTTTTAGCCACTCAAGACTTCTGTTTATATTGGCAGAACAAAAACAGATATTTGGGATATTTAGGAAGTTGAGACTACAGATTGTTTTGGTTTTTATAGCACATTGTAATATTGTCCACTTTAACACGAGATTTGGGGAGGGGATTGGGGGCATAAGTATCTAAATGGTAATTTTAAAGATAACTCATTATAAAATCATTTTCTCCTAATCTGCATAAATGAGAGAACTAATTAGAACAAAGCCGTTTACATAATATTAGAGTAACATCTAAGGCTAATGTTGGAGGAGGGGGAAGCATGAGTAAAAGCAGTTGGATTGTTTTTCATTTTGATGTATGAATTTATGGCAAACAATGTAGTCTGTGTCTTTTTCATTTCTTTATAAAAATACTTAGGAGATGTAATTTAATGTCAGAAATCCTATACTTGATAGAAGCCTTGATTATCAGTGACTCTTTGAAACACAGTTAAAAACAACATGGAAAGTGTAAAAACATTTGTATTTGAATAGCTTGCTGCTGGTTATGTCTTAAGTGTGAAAATTGTTTGATATTATCACCTTATGTCTTATTAAATAACTTGCTTTTGAAAATCATATAGTGTGTGGTTTAGAAGTTAGTTAATAGTGTCTACATTTTTTTAAGTTTTATATTAAGTATTTATACATTATAAGAAATTGCAGTAGGGCCTTTTTCGATTAGTCAGTTTTCAGGCCTTGAAATAAATCTTGACCAAGTGATGTTTCTTCTTTTTCTCTGTGTCAGTTTGAATCTTCTGCTTTGTCTGTGTGAATTCCTGATTTGTTGGTTGATGGTTATTGGTTGCTGTAAGGTTGTTAGAGGCCCTGAATAGTGAGTTACAGGCAACAGTTACAGGGAGAACCTGGTGAGCAGCAGTGGTTCTACAACCAGAGGCCTTGCCTTCAAGGGACCCTGTAAGGAGGTCTGCATGCTTCCCTGATGGCTCAGTGGTAAAGAATCTACCTGCAGTGTGAGTTTGATCCTGGGTTGGAAAGATCCCCTGGAAGGGGAAATGGCAGCCCATTCCAGTATTGCCTAGAAAATCGCATGGACAGAGAAGCCTGGTGGGCTACAGTCTATGGGGTTGGAACGTCTGACATGACCGAGCACGCACTCACTCAAGTAGGTCTGAGTATCTTTCCATATCTCCTGCTTCAGAACGGTTCTGTAACTCTCGTGACTTGCCACCAACCCCAGAGCAGTGAACTGGGACTCTTGTCTATCTCTACTATATGCAAAAATTCACAGATGCTCTTTCAACACTTGATCACCAGTGCTGTCAATTATGGAGGCTTAAAGGCTTGCAGTTAGGGCTGTTAACATGGTTCTGATCAGGGAGATGTAAGCAGTAGTCTACTTGGAATTGGAAGAGGACAGCTCCGCTTTCCCTGGTGAAAGTGCTAGCCTTTTCCTGTTCTCTTCCTTGGAAAACAGACAGGGGCTGATAGAGGCGAACCAATCTGACCTTCAGGGACTGAACTAGGAAATAAATCTACCTTGTAGAAAGAGATGCCATCATAAGCAAGAGTTTGCAAAAACAAAAAGTTACAGAATAAGCTCTACAAAGATGATGGATATAGGGGTTATCACATACTGAACTTGAAATCATTGTTAAAAAAGAGTGTCAAAAATGGGGAAATAACAAAGTTCTATAAAAGCCAGGCAGATTTAAGAATTGTCAAAATAGAATTTATATTGATGAAAAAATAATTGAAATTTAAAGCTCAGCAGACAGATTAAGTACAGCATAGACACTGAGCTATGAGATCTGAGTCTGATATATTGTATGTACACTCCAAATTCACCTTTCATGCTCTTTGTGATGTGGCTGGGACTTACATTTCTTTGAAATTGGCTTCCTTTTGGGTCAAGTCATACATGGATGTTGAGCCCAAGCTTGTGTCACAGGTAACTCAGCCCTTGGACCTATAGTCTGCTTACATCCCCTGTTCCTGAGTATGTATTTGGGATAGACATACATACCTGACAACTGGAAGAATCCCATTTTGGTTCCCTGACCATAACAAGGGCCAAGTAGAAATTGGAATAGTAAACCAAATCTGCTATATCTTCGGAAATTGCCAAGTGCCATCATTGAAAATACAGAAAGATTCAAGGTGAAGTCTCCTATCTTGCGGGGACTTCCTTGGTGGTCCAGTGAATAAGGCCCTGTGATCCCAATGCAGGGGGCCCAAGTTCGATCCTTGGTCAGTGAACCAAAATCCCACATACTGCAACTCAGCCCAAGTGCCATGACTACTGAGGGTGCATGCTGCAGCTAGAGAAGCCTGCATGCCGCAGTGAAAAGCCCAGCGCAGGCAAGAGGTTCACATCTGTTCAGGCGGTGCAGAAACGATGGGTCTTGGGAAATGACTGTATTATCTGAATTGTCAGGTGATGACCTCAGCTGCAGCTGTTGTACAAGATATATAAAACATCTCAACATTTCTAAGGATTGGTGAATGAACACATCACAACATAATGGAGAAAAATCAGTATTTTAAAAATAAAATGGAGAGCTATGTTGAATGGTGGTATGCAACGTATAAAAGTTTATAGGATGTAACTAATGCTATCAAAATATTACAGCTTTAAATACAAAGAAAAGAAAGATCAATGACCTAAGCTTTGATGTGTTAATGCAGTTCATCCTTGGTTTAAAAAAAAGTACCACTCTGTTGATAATGGCTATGCATGTGAGGGGAGGGGTTATAACGGGAATTTCTGTTCCTTCCTGTCAATTTTGTTGTAAATCTAAAACTGCTTAAAAAACAGGGAGGGGCCTCAAAAAATTAATATGCAGGGTAGATGGTTTGGGAAAAACTTTTGTTTCACTATTATATATGTGTATATATATATTATACATGTGTGTGTGTATGTTGCATTGTGATGCAAAATGTTATTTTTTAGATAAAAAATTCTGCAGATCACTGTAGTTAAATTATACTGGCAAATAAAAACACAGTCAGTTCAGTTCAGTCGCTCAGTCGTGTCCAACTCTTTGTGACCCCATGAATAGCAGCATGCCAGGCCTCTCTGTTCATCACCATCTCCCAGAGTTCACTCAGACTCACGTCCATCAAGTCCGTGATGCCATCCAGCCATCTCATCCTCTGTCATCCCCTTCTCCTCCTGCCCCCAATCCCTCCCAGCATCAAAGTCTTTTCCAATGAGTCAACTCTTTGCATGAGGTGGCCAAAGTACTGGAGTTTCAGCTTCAGCATCATTCCTTCCAAAGAAATCCCAGGGCTGAGCTCCTTCAGAATGGACTG